>ML783816.1:934719-982889 GCA_009831015.1 Picea engelmannii | reverse complement strand
GCAGGAACATACACATATCAAAGAGGTAGTAAGGAGCAGACGCAGCCCCAGGAAGTTGCAGTACCCAAGAAACCAAGGAAAGGCCAGACCAAACCGAAGCAGATGAAATGGGGGACATCTAAGACAATAACCTACAAGGGGAAGAAGAATAATACAGAGGCACCCCAAGTACGACAGAAATAGGTTGAGGCAATGCAGGGGACCATACCAAGTTCTAATCCAAAAGATCTAGGCCCGACTAAGCGACCAACTACTCAGATGGGGGGTGCGCGCAAGAATATGAAGGTGCATAGAACACCTCCAGAGTACACGATCATTGAGGATGATGTAGAAATGATAGTCCAAATGGTCCAGGATCACACATTGGAGGATTTTTAAAATTCTACGTGCCACAGAGACAAAATTGAAGAAGATATCGCAGACATGCAGGAAGTTGGCAGCATCATAGAAACAGGTCCATCAACATCACAAACATGAGGAGAACCTGAAGCAAGTGAGCGGGATACAATCCAGACAATACCACATCTGAGTGAAACGTTTCCCATTACACCCATCATATTATGCATGGACGCGATCGTGGGGAAAACAAACCTAAAGGACTTAGCTCAATTGCAGTTGGTATTTCTGTGGATACCAACCAAGGCCCTATATAAAATGCAGGTTAGCATTACCCAGGAGGTACAGTCTCATGCACGGACATACACAACCAAATTACATCAGGTAATAGATAAATTGGACAACATGGAATTGATATATGAGTAGTCCAAGATCGATACCAAAGAGGAGAGGGAACACATGAAAAACTTGGAACAAAAAGTTGTCAGAGCTTACGAGAAGATTCCAAAGACTGCGCAGAGGGTCGAACTCATGGCAACAGAGAGGATTGATTAGATTGAAAATAAAATCGATCAATATTAGTAGGAGATCAAGAATCTGTGCAAGCATCTCACACCGACCACTCCACCGGAGGTAAGGGAGCAAAGGAAGCAAGAGGCAACAAAGAAAATACAGGAGATAGAATGACATGTCCACATAACGGCTGACATGTTCGATAAAGAAGAACAACTATGGACAAAGATGGAAGAGGATCAATGGGTCCAAAAATGGGACAAGGAATAAGAAATGATAAGCATAGATATCTAGGACCTCAAGCAGAGGAAAAAGACAATGACCATCATGGAGCACGTCAAAGGGGCACAAAATATGAAGAAACTGTAGGAAGAACTCATCACTGTGCAGATGCAGAAAAAGGAGAACGAGGATCAAATGGAACCGCTCCAAGAGAGAGTAGTAGAGGTCATTTCATAGGTAGAGGATTCCAAGACATATATGGCATAGACCCAGGAAGAGTGCACAAGGTTGATCAATGACGAGATTGCAATACAAACAATGGACGCACTCAAGGAGAAGAATGTGTAGGCTCAAACACAAGAAACAAAGCTCAGGGAGAAGTTTCAAGCGATCACCAGGGAGATCGTCGCAACACACAAAGGTTAGGTGGATCAGGACGAGCCACATGTCAGCGTTGGGGGACTATTGGAAGTAGGCCAAAACAGAAAGAAAGGCTATTTTGGGAAGTAAGGCATGCACGAGGAAAGCGACAACTGGAAGGAAGAGTAGCACGTGCGCATACACGGAAGACCTAACGACATTAGGGTTAGGTTTTTTGTAATACACTGTAATGGTTGGTGAGCTAGAAATGTATAAATAAAGATACTTAGGTTTCATAAAATAGAGTAGAGTCAGACGGGATGAGAGCTAGAGGACGGATATAGAGAGTTTAGAGGAGGACTCATGTTTTGATAGCTAGTTGTAATATTTTGCTATACAATCTAATTTTGTAAGTTATTGAGCTAGAGAGGAGTAAGGAGGGTGGATATTGAGGGTTATATCGTAGGCTGAGGAGCCTAGTGCAATCTAGTCTACCTCATATTAGATATCGAACCATCTAAGAGGAGTTGTAAAGTGTGTGATGTTGTAGTTTTGGATTTTCTATAATAAAAGTGCTAAGAGACAGATATTTGTGGGCGTAGCCTAGGAGGGGGTGAACCATAGTAAAACCTATGTTATGATATTGAATGCATGTGTTTCCTTACTGCTTTAAGTAGTTGTTTATATGATAAATGAATGAGTTGATTATATTCCATGCTTAATCATGAACGACAGTTTATTGTGTTAATAAGTGAAAATAGAACTCTCAACACATACTTCTCAGATATCCACTCAATCCTGGGATGAAAAAACATGAATATTGCAACCACCCATTAGAATTATCTTGGGTGAGACTACGCAGTGCACTCTATGGGATACATTGCCTTTTGGTTTACCAGGAGGTACGATAGTTTTAGAGGCTTTGTTGGAATCCCCGTAGACATGAACCCTAGGTCAACCAAGTTAAAAATATAAACTCAGACATAAATAATAATAACCAACAACCATGGTCGACGTTCGACAAAACCAAACAAAATTCTATACCTAGCACCGATCACATAGTAGGCTCAGCACAGATCAATTTTCTAATCAATTACAACAGTTATTGATTCATCAGACTTTGTCCAACCAAACTCCTAGTTCAACTGCCCCCGTAACCCAAACGTCGGATGTACATAGTGTTTGTATAGCGGGAAAACCCCCCTATGGAATTCCCTAGGGTTCAACATGTAGGAAGATAAAATTCTAAAAGTCACCTAATTTTTAGACTACGCCAAATATACCCACATTAATGCATGAAATGCAAACTGAAAATATCCTATAACTTTACCTTTAACCCCGCGTCAAGTGTCAATCCTTTCGTGTTTGATTACTACACTGACTACAAGTCTCCTGCCAAGGCTGACCTGCATTCACAAAAAGATAAACAGGGAACTACAAACATGAATCTCATATATAAATCATGGGTTAGATGCTAGAACAAAGCATAACTTAAACACTAATATTTGAAAATTCATATTTCGGGACAAATAAAGTATTCCTTTTATTGATATCACAATGTTTACTTACAATGAGATCAACGACTGCTCCTTGAACCTAGTCCAGGCTCCTCTTCACCAAGATTGAACTACGCTTCCACGTATATTTCTCCTCTCAACCTCTGTCAAGGGAATGGAATAAGCTTATGATGGAGGAAAAAGGAAAAAATGGAAAATTCTGGTACAAATCTCACAAGGTGGATGCAAATTCTTGGGGAAAGGAGGGGATGTGAAATAGGCATATTTTCACTGTTATTATTCTTGGCTTTGAAATGAGACCCCAATACCTCCTTTTATATGAAAAAAGGATGGTTATTCGGTTGCGTGATGGGCTATAGGCAGTGGTACAGTTGGGAAACTACCCAATAGCCCATAATCTCAATGAATTCATTGCAACTTTTTAATTTTTGAAACGTTTGCATGTATACGGGGGTTGTAGTGGTGCATCTAGCATACATATGCAGGAATTAATGGTGCATCTAGTGTACATACATAGGTAGTAATGGTGAAAGGCACGTACATATTCAAAACCAGTGTTTTTAAGAAGAGTTGCTCAGTGATGGCTTGGAAAAAATAGCAAGTAAGAGGGCATGATGCCAGATTTGCATGCATGGTGAAATTTAGGGTTATAAGAAGTGTAAAATCAACAAATCCCAAGGGTAACCAACAAACTGAGGGAAAGAGGAAAAATAAAAACAAGAAGGGTAAGGGGGATAAGAAGGCTACAAACAATGATGGCAAGGAAAAAAAATAAAATAGAAAGGTTATGTTTCTATGTAAGCTTTGCACGGATGACAACTTGACTCACCAATGCCCTCGGCTTGAGAAATCCCAGAAGCTATTAGCACGGTAGTATCCTATCGTGTTAACTAACAATTTTCCACAAGGGAAAAATATGTCTCAAGATTCATCATCCACAAGCATTCATGGGGGCATTCAGGGAATTCTTGCACCCAATAATAACAACGGGGCTGCAAAACTTTATATGATGAAATTCGAAGCTCATATACAGACCAAGGCTCATAACTATGGAATACCAGAATCTGTTGAAAAGTGAAAAGAATCCTCCAACCTATTGACTCCTCTTCAAACTGAGAAGACAGCGGGAGAAATGATGACTCACATCCCTAAAGGTGCGTTCAAAAAGTCTTCTCACAACCCAAATGCAAGGGCTTCTCAGAATTACTCCATTGTGGAGGATATGGCACAAACTTCTTGTGCAATGTTTTCTCTAGAAGTTCTCCATATTTTCCCATCACAGACTAAAGCGTTGTTGTCTTCCTTAGGAGCAACCAATACCACTAACTCAGGAATGATTTTTTTTTAACCTACTGACCATAAACCTTGTCTTTGTAATACCCCAAGGCCAAGCCCCAGATGAATTGTAATGATGCTTAATGATATTATAGGTTGGTGATCCAAGTATTTATAATCTGGGAGGATTATGTGTTTATTAAGATGAAGAGCCTTATTGTTAAGGCCATAGAGCCTACTTTTGTATATGTAATTATGCATATTATTAATAAAAATACATCGCTGCGATTAAAATGTGATCATTGATCAAGTACAGTGGAAGGATAGTGTAAGTGGAATAACCGAAGTCCTAAAGTAAATGAGAGTCCCCCAACTCATCAGTAGATTTGTAAAGAGGCTGCAAGTTGCGTGGGATGAAGTCCCGAAGTGGCGAATGTTATCACACTAAATTGCCTTGGGTTTTTAGTTTGTTTTTATCCTTTTTTAAGAATTACATTTTAATTTTCTAAGTTTCATCCCTTTAAATTTTATGTTTGGTAGGATCCCTTAGATAAATAAAGTGTTGGATTATAACTCGTGTTTGATCCTCAAATTGATTTTTGGACTTAGAACCATTTTAGTTCATGACTTAAATTTTGGTCCCCTTCATGATTTGTCACTAGGATCGATCCCTACCACGACTAGACTAATGTGACACACCATTCTCCTCATTCATGACCTTGTAGGAATGCCTTGTTGTCCTTTCTTACCTGTCCAATCATTTTTTAAATTGGAGTGTTTCCCACTCATCAGGCGGTTTCGTACGCCTTTCTCGTTCATCATATTTCCATCACAAGTTATGATTATCATGAATGATGTCATGTTCCTTGTTTTTAGTGCCAGGAGTTGGTTAAAGATACCTTCAATATCTCGTATTTAGGAGTCCTGATAACGGTTTGTGATTTGAAAATTCAAGAATCCTACACTACTCAAACTCACAGTTCTGACCAGGCGACAACGGTGCGACCAAATCTGATGTTGAGGTAGATTCAAGGGCCAAAATTTTCGTGAATGTTGGGGTCTAAAGATGTCTAAAAACAGCCTTAGTTTAACATTAATTTATCAACTTGAGGATTCAACTTTTATCTCAAGAATATCAGCAAAGTCTATGCAGATATCTCGTAGAGGCTAAAATCATGTAGTTAAAGAAAATCTGAGTTTATCAATAATCAAGTTCCTCAAACATTCACTAAATATTCTGGGAATTGAAATCTAATGCTGTGAAATGGAAAGGAACTAATTAATCTATTGAATTCATTTTAACTAAAAGTAGAAATTGAATCTAAATAAAGACTTGCAAAATTGACTATTACTATGAATCAAATTACTGGAAAGAAAAGGTGAATTACTCTATCTATGGAATGAAACAACGACTGTAATTTAATCGAAAGAGACAACAATTGTACTTCTATTTAAAGGAACAACAACTATATCTTAACAGAAAGGAACAACAAATGTAAACTAATTGAAAGGAACAACAATTGTGAATCTAAGTAAAAGGAACAACGCATATGAAATTATGAGGAATTGTCATGCATCAAACCTCAATAATAGAAACTAGAAAAACAATCATTTAATGCTTAAATAAATGTCTATCTTTTGCACGCAAACGATATAAAATCGTCAACACACTTATGCATTCATTTAACTAATGTAAAAGAGAATCAAATCAAAAAACATAAATTGAACTGATACAATTACAGGTCGAACAGTAGCTCCTTCAGACTGGGCCCTTGGTCCTTAGAAGCACTGCTACTCGAAACTCAGTATGTAGAAATGGTAAAAACGTTCAAAGATTTTATTTATTTCATAGTTGGTACAACATTTACAAAAACTGCTAACGCAGAGCAATTCTAAGTTCTGAGTTCTTGGGTGCAATTCTTCTATATCCCTTCCAGGATCTATTACCCCTTATATTTTACAATAATCTGGGTAAATTAATCTATCCTAAGGATCGAGAGATCCTCAGGATTTCTTTACTATTATAAATTTACAATATAAGAAACTCAATCATCTTCAAAACTGCCTTGCGCCATAAAGTCCTCAACCTCCAATAGCTTGCGCATCTTCAAGATTTCCTTTGATATCTCAGGTTTGACAATATTTAACCAATCCTGTAACAAAATAAAACAACTCCAATCATATTTTAGGATCTATGTAATCTAATTTCAACAATAACACTAAAGGGTATATTATTCATTTTCTATCCTATTTGCTCCTAATTAACCGAAAAGTCAATCAAGATGATATCATGAAATGTGGGAAAAAGGAAGATATTTATACCTTTTTCATAACCTAACATACCCCCCAACTGACCTTCTTGCATGTCCTCATGCAAGATGAGATCTTACATGTAAAGCAGTAGTGTTGTAAGGTGGAAAGGTTGGTTCACTAGGCCTCTTGAATCCATTGCTTCTTTTGAGTTCTCCAAAAGAAGCATCCTCCCTTTTCTTGTTAATTTGATAATCTTTTTGGTAACTTTCTGGAGGAAACCAGATGATAGGGGGATTATATATGCACCCAATCCAAGCAGGTCCTTCCTCTTGGAGTAGTCTAGAATACCTTTCTATTCTGAAGGTAGCTGCAAAGAAATTCCTGCTCCCAAAGTGTTCCCTACTCTTTACCTCAATGGAGGATGCATCCCATCTCATTTTAGAAGCAGCAAGAGCTTCTTCCTTAAGCTCTCTAAAACGTGTGATACCTGAACATATAACCCGTATATGGATAGGGGATAAGGATTCTATGACCCCCCCTCTTTTCATAAAGGTTTTATGTCGCATAATGGCTGGAAAGGACTTTGGAGGCTTTCCTCTGACCCAAAGATCTAGCCCAGTTTCCCTCTTTAGGAAGGTTTTGTGAGATTTACCCCATCTGACTTGGTTCTGAGTAAATGAAAAAAATGACTGAAACTGTATGTCACCTATGAATGGGCCAGGGTTATCTTTCCTTTCTTCTTCTAGAATGAAATTATGAAAGTATAACTCACACAAAAGGTATTGTACCTTTTCGTCCTACTCTCTGAAACATGAAATAAACTCAGGTACAGTGGAAAATGAAATGGGTTAACCTGCTCTGATGGCCTTCACTCTCAATAAAAAATATCATTCCAACAAGAATAAAGTGTAATTGGTGGCAGGGGATATGCAATTGATAGCATCAGAGTAGACATCGCGGATTTCTTTGATTTTCTCCAAAGATTTTTCCAATTGAGTTTGTACCTTCTTTACCTTCCCTTGGGCTCTGGTGATCTCATCATATGTCTCACTCTCTGTTGTTTTCATGTCCCTCAGTTGTTTAACAATATTTTGATGTTCATCCCTAGTGACCATCTCATCTCGGTGTTGAGCCAATGGTCGTTGGGCTTGTCCCAGCGCTTCCTTTAGCTTATCAATGGTGACACCATATGCTTGATATTGGGATGCTTGGTATTCTTCCATAGCGCCCATCTCCTCCCTGAATTGAGTTAATGCTTGTTGGGCCAATGTACGATCTACTTCCAGTCTATCCACAATAACACTATGTTTTTGGGACTGGAGTGCCTAATGCTCTGCCATCGTCAGTAATTCATTTATGTTTCGAATTAGGGTTTTTTGAGACTACATCAATTCTTCCTCCAATCTCCTGATGGTAGCATTCTACTCAAGGAGTTGTGTTGTTTCCTCTAAGATTGGGGTATTTGTCTGCACCTCAACATCAATTGTTTCTATAGCTATCATCATTTCCTGTGTTTCTAAGCGAATTGCTTCCTCATTTTGAGCTACTTCCTCTTCTACTACTATTTCTTCAGGGTTTGTTTGTATCCCTACAGAATTTGCACTAACTGCTTCTTTAAGAAGAGGGTTTCTTCCTTGCACTCTGGCCCTTTTGTTTTTCTTTCTTATATGGGCCTTATATGCTTGATCTAGCTGCTTCCTCGATTATTTAATAATTTCCTTGATTTTACCCACCTTCTTCTTTAATACTTCAACCTTATTAGCCTTTTTCTTCAACAATTTGTTTTCTTTTTTTAACTTTCTAATTTTCTTATGGCTCTTGGCTGATTTCTATTTATGAGAGGTCTCAAGGTCTTCTTCATTCTAGCCCGCAGATGGTTTTTCCTATGTTCCTTCCAAATGTTCTATCTATCCAAGAGGGATTCTCATTTCAAAATGAGGTTCTTCCTGTGTTGTGTCCTCTGGGAAAGACATTTCAATATCAAGAAAATATTCCGCTGGTTTTGAAGAGGAGGCTTGTTCTGGACATTTTTCTGGATTATTTGTGCCTCTATCAATTGAGGTTCCTAAGATCCCCAAAACCTGAGCTATTTCTACCTCATAGATCTTCAAACATTGTTCTATCAGATGCTCTAATGTTGGTTGGGTGTCTTCCTGATCATTCCTTTGTGAGGTTTGTTCTTCTTGCCCAATTTCTTGAACATTTTCCTGTAGAGACTGTTCTGTAAAATTCTGAAGTTCTTCAGGTTGTTTTGTTGTATCCTGAATTGCTTTAGTTGTTTCCTAAATTCGTCTGCTTCTCCTCCTTGTCTTAATGATGGATTTAGGGGCAGTCATTACTATCTTCCTCTTTTCCGTTAATGCCTGTGTTTGTGAGGTATGGACCTCTATGATTTGGGCAGGGTCTACCTCAGCTTCGGTTTGAGAAGATGGAATTTATCTTTGGGCAGTAGTCTCCTCTTCCTGTCTATCTTCAATTTCCTGTGGTGGGTCTTCATGGAATAATTCAGGCTACTTCAGTTGTGGAGGTATATTGGCCTCAATCAGACTATCCCAAGTCAATTGAGTTTGACTTAGTGCTTTATTTTTTATCATTTTAACTAATCTGTGGTGGCTGATAATAGTAACAGGATCCTTGGAATTTTGTGTTCTTAAGGAAACCTCATGTAATATGGCATTCAAAAAGAAATGTAGATTAATTACTAACTGTTGTTTTAAGGCTGCCAGTAATTTGAGGTGGCGAGGTTGAATTGTGTTGTATCATCCATCACAGGTGATGTACCGTTGAATTACCCCTGCTAGTTCCTTCCATGGTTCCCTGAGGGTACTGGAATTAAGTCCCTTTCCCTTCTTATCCAATTCTTCCCTAGGGTCTGTGAAAGATTCCACAGCTTCCTTCAGTGTTGTGTATCTTCCTATCCAATGAATGCCCATGTTAGGGAGGCCTGTGACCTCTGATAATATCTTTGGGGTGAATCAGATTTGTATGCCTTGCATCATAGAGATTTCTTCTTGCAGATTATGAAAGAATTCAAGTGTGAAATTTGTGTCATATCCTTGCAAACGGTTGAAGTACTCTGTCCACCCCAGATGGTGTAGGATTTATCTTGCCTTCTCTGTAACCTATAGTAAAGTTGGCTTCCTGTGCACACTTCTGCCACCCATTTTTGTGAGAAAATGCGAACGACTACCGTTCCTAGTAGCAGACTTGGTTGGACCAGCTTGGAGGAAAAAATTATTGAAAATAGCAAATATCAGAGAACAACATGTGTTTACAAATGTGGGAATTTATTACAATCGTTACTATCTTATAGAGAAGTGTGTCGAGCGTCCACTCCCCTCATTAATTTAGAGGTCGACCTCGACCGTCAGCATAGGGGAATGTAATGAGTGTAGGTATTTCCAGTGAGGGATAATGATTTCACTGCCACCGCCAATGGGGATCAATCATTAATGTTCAAACAACATATTTTAACAGTAATCATTAAACATTAGTCCTCTTTCGTGGAAAAAAAATTTGAATTTAATATACCTATACTCAAAAAAATGCTTTAAGGATACATAAGTCGAATAAATTAAACCTGTTCATTTAAAATAATATCCCATATATCATAATGTTGTTACTTTTTCGTTCTATTGAATACAACTGAAATGATAGCCTCGTTATTGAGTGAAGGAAATCTAGAGACACCCAGAAACTTGGCGTTTAAGGTATACTTCCATACCACAGACAAAGCCACTGCTGCCAGCAGGCATCCATATCCTCAATAGGGTTGCCTTTTAACCCTTATATAAGCTTGTATCCTTGATAAATATTTGCATCGTCTTTTCCAAAAATACCACTATCCTGGTTTGGTAGCCAGATGGTGATAATGTCACTCACTATATTGTAACTTAAGTGAACAAGCCATCTTGTGATGAGACCCCTTGTCCTTTGACGAGAAAATTTCAAAGGCCATTGCACTGGTGTGGTAGCCATAATGGGAATGTCACTTATGTTACTATCCTATGATCGTGGTAGGTTGGATTGTGATGAGACCCCCTATTCTTTATGGAAAATTTTTATTACTTATCTTTATTCCCCCCCCCCTTTTTTTTTAAATATTTAAATCGTCTTTTCCCGAAAAAAGACCATTATCCTAGTTTGGTATACAGATGATGATGATGTCACTCACTAGAGTGTAACTTAAGTGAACAAGCCAACTCGTGATGAGACCTCTTGTCCTTTGACAAAAGAAAATGTCAAAGGACATTTCCCTGGTGTGGTAACCATAGTGGGAATGTCACTTAGGTTAGTATCCTATGATCGTGGTAGGTTGGCTCGTGATGAGACCCCCTATTCTTTGTTGGAAAAACTTTTATTGAATTTTTTATTTTTTATTTTTAGAGGTGTATTAAGGGAGGCTCATCTACTCCTTAAAAGTAAGGGATGGTGTAAAGAAGTGTAAGGATTCAAATTAAAAGTGTGCCTAAGACTCCTTATTATAATATAAAGGCAAGATATCATTCAAGTGTATTTGTATGTATAAGGGAAAAATAAACGAATTATGGTGGTTACAGGTTATGAACAAGGTTTAAGATATTTCGAAGAAAGTAATCCAAAAAACAATTTGATAAGGTATGGGGGATAGTCCACAAAATAATGATAGATCATTGTGATGAGAATTAGAAATAATGCTGGTGAAAATTATTTGGTGAAATTCGTACCCCAAAGGAATGGCTTGGCGTTTTATCAGCAATGTAGGGAAGGAATGGCAAAATGAACAACTGGTGTGCAAAAAGGAACAACAAGTGTTCAAGAGGAACAATAGGCGTGCAAAAGGAACAAAAAGTGTTCAAAAGGAACAACAGGCCCACAAAAGGAACAACAAGTGTTCAAAAGGAACAACATGTATGAAAAAGGAACAACGGGCGCGCAAAAGGAACAACAGGCGCACAAAAGGAACAACAAGCACGCAAAGGGAACAACAAGTGTTCAAAAGGAACAACAGGCACATAAAAGGAACAACAAGTGTTCGAAAGGAACAATAGGCACACAAAAGGAAGAACAAGTGCGCAAAAGGAACAACAAGTGTTCAAAAGGAACAACAGGTGCGCAAAAGGAACAACAAGTGTTCAAAAGGAACATAAGGCGCACAAAAGGAACAACAAGCGTTCAATATTTGCTCGTTTACTACTGTAAAGGAAAAAAATGGTGGATTTTCCATGAAAGACAAGGTCTCTGTGACAAGATAAAGCAAGAGTGAGGAGCAGAAATGAGGGTTGGTTGTGTTCATTATGATTTTCTCAAGTGGCTTTCATAATAATAAACAAAAAGGAAACTAATAACACAATAAGTTCTACGAGAAATCTATATAGAGTATGTATAGTGTCAACAAAATTCATCATTTATGGAGTTGGGGTGGTTGGGTTACCTTCCCAGCCAACCAAAATTTGAACTGTAGGATCTTTACTTACTTTCTAGTAGAAGGATTCTTTTGAAGGAAGATGATGGTAAAGTCGTAGTCGGTGCCCATTAACCAGAAATGGAGATCCAGAGCCATCGATGGTGATTAAAATGACTGTGCCATTATCATGGACTTCCTCAATTTCATATGGTCCCATCCACTGTGTCTGTAACTTTCCCATTAAATCATGAAATCTGGAATCGTAGAGAAGCGCCCAATCACCCTTCTTGAATGATTTATTCTTGATATGCGTGTCATGCCAAGACACTCTGTATTGTTGAATAACAATTGTTCTTTCCACAGCAGATAGGCATGCTTCATCCAATTCATTGAGTTGTTGAAGGCACTGTTTATGTGTCGCTGTTAAATCCAGTCCAATTTACTGGGCCATCCTTAGGGTTTTAATCTCAAACTCAATTGGGAAGATGGGTTCTTTTCCATAAACTAGGTGATAGGGAGAGTATCCAGTGGTGTTACACCATGTTGTTTGATAATACCATAAGGCATTTGGAATCTCAGTAGCCAAATTCTATCGATTTGTTGAGACAATCTTTGTCAAGATTGCCTCCGAGACCTTATTTGTGCTTTCTACTTGCCCGCTTTCCTGTGGGTGATATGGAGAAGTAACTTTGTGCTTAATATGATAATTTTCGAGGGTGGTGGTGATTCTATGAGCTGTAAATTGTGACCCTCCATCAGTGATTACTTCCCTGAGTAGTCCATAGCATACAAATAGTTTGAACAGAAATATGATGACTACCTCTTCTGTTGCATTTGGTAGGGCTTCTGCCTCTACCCATTTATTCATGTAGTCCGTAGCTACTAGAATATAATCCTTCTAATTTGACTTTGGATTGAAGAGTCCAACGAAGTCTAGTTCCCATCTCGCAAATGGTTCTGCAACTACTTGTGATTTCAAGGGAATTTCATCCGCCTGACCTGGTTTTCCCATCGGCTGTCAGTTGTCGCAGGTGTGGACGTATTTCTTCGCATCCCTAAATATTGAGGGTCAATAGTAACCCATCTATAAAATTTTGTGTCGAGTCCTATGGTCTACAAAATGCCCACCACAGGGTTCGTCGTGTCCTACCTTTAGTATGTCGTAGATTTCATCATATCGTACGCATTCGTGGATATGGAGATCAACTCCTATGTGGAAGAGATATCTGTTGATCCAAGCGAATCGTGCACTACGTTGGACGATCCGTTTTCTTTCCCTCGATGATAGATGTGTCGGTAATCTTCCCGCCACCAGATAATTTTCCACATCATTGTACCAAGGTGGCTTTGTAGTAATGACAAATAGATGATCATTTGAAAATTGATCTTCAACTTTTAAGGAGTCGTCTATTTTGGGTATGTGGGATAGGAAGTCTGCGACAAGATTTTCTTTCCCGGGTCGATCTTTGATGGTGATGTCAAATTCCTGCAATAGTAATAACCACCAAGTGACCCATCCATTCATAATTGGTTTATTAGCTAGACATCTAATAACAGAATGATCAGTATACAGAATAACAGGATAGCCTGTTATATAATGGCGAAATTTATTGATGGCATGTATAACAGCTAAAACTTCTTTTTATGTTACTGTATAAGTAAGTTCAACTAGAGTAAGATTCTTTCTAATAAAATAAATGGCGTAGGGTTTCTTGTCTTCTTCCTGTCCAAGGACAGAGCCTATGGAAATATCTGATGCATCGGTGGAGATGTGAACTGGTATTTTCCAATTTGGTCCCCTCAACACCGGTTCTGTCGAGATCAGCTTCTTGAGTTCTGCAAATGCCACATCACACTTGTCAGACCACTGAAACTCTACATTACCAGTCAAATCATGTAAAGGTGTAGTGGTTCTTGCAAAATTTTCCATAAAACTACGATAGTATCCTGGAGCACCAAGGAAACTACGTACCTCAGTTTGTGTGTGTGGTGTAGGTATATTAAGGATCGCCTCTATTTTTGTTGGATATACTCTAATTCCATCTGCAGAAATATAATTCCCTAGTACCACACCCCCCGTCATCATCATGTGACATTTTTCATGGCTTAAACATAACCTAGTCGCAATGCACCGTTCTAGTACCTTCTCCAGATTATTCAGTGCTTGATCAAAGTCGTCGCCATAAGGAGTGAAATCATCCATGTAGACTTCAATTTATTCACTGATCAGATTGTTGAATATGCTCAGAATGGCCCTTTGAAAAGTGGCTGGAGCGTTACAAATTCCAAAGGGAAATACTCTGTATGAAAAGGTGCTCCAGGGGCATGTGAATTTAGCTTTATCTTGATCTTCTGGGGCAATCTGAATCTGATTGTACCCACTAAAATCGTTTAGGAAAGAAAAGAATTTCTTCCCTGCCAAAGTATTCAGGACCTGATCGATGAAAGGAAAAGGGAAGTGGTCTTTTTGAGTGGCTTTGTTAAGTTCCCTGTAGTCAACACAGATTCTCCATTTCCCATTTTTCTTTGGGACGATCACTAATGGGGAAACCCATCGACTATCTAAGATGGGATATATAAAATCTACATCCAAAAACTTTTGTAATTCTTCCTTAACAATATCCCTGAGATGGGGATTCAGTATTCTCTGTGGTTGTCGGATAGGTCGAGCATCTTTTTCAATATAAATGTGGTGTGTGCAGAGTTTTGGATCAATACCTTTCATATCAGAATACTCCCATGAAAAATATTGTTGGCATTTGGAGAGGACTTGAATTATATTTTGTTGCTGTTGTTCATCTAAATTGGCATTGATGTTCACAAACCTCTCTGGTGCAATCTCGATGGATTTTCTTTTATGAACAATTGTAGTTGGAATTTGTTGTTCCATTAAATCTTCCAGCAGGTCTCCCTGTGATTCATAGTCTAGAACATCTTGGAGCATCTGGCAGGTTGGGTTGCTCACGGTGGCTGTGATATTAATAAACCCACTAATTACGTCATCCTCTAACTATTTTTTAAGTCTGAGGGCTTCTTCCAGTGTAAGAGGGGCTCATAAATCCTTTTCTGGGTATCATGGTGGTGGCAATTGTGGATATACGAAAGTTGGACTTGGCTTGGAAGGAGGATATAAGATGAGATTCTTTGTGATACCCCCTCTAGCGATTATCATATTACCCATTCAACATCCTATGTATGCATCTGTTGTTGCGAGCCATGGCCTGCCCTGTATCAATGGATGCCCTTCAAGTCCACTTCTTGGGTTGATGATTAGGAAGTCCTCTGGATATTCCCAAGAGTCGATGGAGATGGCTATATAATGTAATGTGCCAATTGGTCGAACCACCAATTGATATGGAAACTGCAACATAATTGCGGTGGGTTCGAAGGAGTCAAAACCCAGGGTATTGCAGGTTTCCATAGTTAGGATGTTGATGGCTGCTCCCAAATCAACTAGCGTATTTGGAAAAGAACAACCCTAGATTTGAACTATTACTATGGGATTCATCGGATCTTCATATTTGACTGGTTCTTGTCTACCTAAAATTAGATCAGACAAGGCTCCTACCACGCGAACTGTTGATGATGGATCTTTAATTTTTCTGACGGGATTTCTCCCACATAGCTCCTTGATCGTCTTTGCATAAATTGGGATGTCTTGAAGAGCTTGCAGGAGTGGAATCTTGATGTATAAATTCTTGAGTTCCCCTACAATGTCGAAGTTGGGATATACGGTTGGTTTTTCTATCATCAATCTTTCAGGGAACGGAGGGGAGGGAGTTGCATCCTTATCAGGATCTTGTGATTCGACTGTGTTTCCCCCATGCTCGATTTATTTTGTTATTACCACAGTCGAGGGTGTTATTTTTGGTTGTTTTTCATTCTCCTACTCTTGAGAAACGTTATTTTCTTCAAGAGATATTATGTGCCTGGATCTCAACCGTAGTTCAATGCACCCTACTGAGCTGGTTTCTCCTTCCCCATTCTCCATAATCTGGACAAGATGAGTCGGTATTTTATTTGGATTTGAGTGAGGTTGGGCTAGTAATTGAGGGCGCAATTGTTATTGCAGGTTCTATGGAAGTTGGAGTGGTGCTTGCAATGTGAGCTGAGTTTGAGGGTTCATCCCCATGGGTTGGTTTTTTATCCCCATGGGGTGCTGCCAATTCTGATTTCAATCTGGGTTTTGGGAAGTTGTGTTGGGCCAATGTGAAGGGTAGATGTTGTTATTTGAGTTTTTCTAGGATGAGGTGGGATATGGTCAGTTAGGCCAGGTGGAATTTGTAGTTGGCTGATTCTTCCAGGTAGGATTTGCAGCGGGCTAGTTTTGCCAAGTGGGATTTGCAGGTGGGTATTGCTGGGGATACTAGTTCTGATTATTAAATGGATGGCCCTACCATGTGTTACCAGGAGCTTGCTACTAATTATATTGTCCCAAGAAGAAAAAGGAAGGTTCGTCTTGTAGTGTATTTGGAGGTCGGGTCTTCCATTGACAATGTTGAGCCATCATATATAATGGTTTTTTTTCCTCTTCTGCTTCTCTAAAGATGGATTTCAGTCCAGGGAGTGATGGGCATTTCTTTGTGTTGTTATCCTTGGTGCAGATGGCACATACCCGAACCACATCCAAAGGGAAATCCCTTGGACCATGTTTTCTTCTGCGTATGTGGCAAAATATGGCCAAAGTCTGTTTTGCTTCTATTTTTTTCTGTTTGGCCAACAATACATCCAATTGTGTAGTTAGAGTGCTCAGAATATCTATTTTGAAATCTTCTAAGAGATTACCAACTTCGTCTCGCATGACACCCCGATTTGCAGTATTGTTACTTATGGTGAGGGAAGTCTGCATTCCTGATTTGGTCTCTGTGCTTCCTCGTGAGCACCTGATACACAATTGAATGATGTTATCATAAGTTTCTTGATAAATGTCACCCTTTCCGATTAGATTCTATGTTTCTACCCATTCATCTTTCATACCCTTAATCAAAGTTTCCTTAAGTACTTCACCTGGTAATGCACCATAGGGTGATCTTTGTAAATTATATTGAAATCTCTCGACATATTCTTCTAATGATTCATTTTATTTTTCAATCATTTGAAAGATTTCATCTTTGAAGTCCCTGGTTCTATAATAATCCTGATATTTTGTCAAGAAGGCTTGTTTCATCTCATCCCATGAGTTTATAGTTCTGCCTCCCAATCCCATGAACCAACATAGAGATTCTCCTTTCAAAGTGGAGGGGAACAATTTTAATTTTTGAGGCTCAGAGGTGTAATTATATCCCCTACATAGGACGCCAAATTTGAATAGGAATGCATCTGTGTCTTCTGAAATTAATCCATGAAAAGTTGGTAGGTTCTGTAAAGGAATTGCTTTCACGGGGGTATTGGTGATTGGATCAACTATCAGATATTCTAACGTGGAGGTCTGGGGACGTTGTTGATTTGGTTATGCTATTTGATCGAAGATGTGATATAAATCTTCAGGAATTTCTTGATCTGGGTGTTCTATTCGAGGTGGTTGATTATTTGATCCTCTAGGGGATTTGATTGCACTCCGTCTATTTGGGATTTCGAGTATTCCTTCTTATTTCACAGAAGATTTAGGATCAGGTGGTGGGTCTGCCTTAGCTAGCCCGTTAGTTTATCCTTCTTCGTCCTCCAGATTACAGGAGTTTCCCTCTTCTAAAGGGTTGACAGGTGGAAGATCTGTGCTCTGAAAGATTTGCTCGGTCCCTTTAGTTTTTCTATGAATCTCAGTGTGGGTTGTAATTGGTGAAACTAATACCTGAGGGATTCGGGTAGATCCTTTTCTAGGTCCAACCAAATCTTGAGATTCTTCTTTTCGGATGATGTTGTCTGTGAAAGTGCTTCTTCCAGGGAGCACTCAGCCCTGGGATTTGGTAATTTTTGGTGGGGGTTTTGGTTTTTCAAGATATTTCTTCTTAGTCATACGCACTTCACACAAAAAAGAAAATCAAGAAAGAAAAACACATATGCAACCTCTTAATGCATCAGCTGGAGGTAGGCGTTGGCATAAGCATCTTACTTATCGCCTGCGTAGGTTCTTACCTTCCGTCTTCAATACCTCATCCTCCAGAGGCACAATCTATGCTACCTTTGACATTCTCCCCGACAATGACACCAAAATGTTGGGGTCTAAAGATGTCTAAAAATAGCCTTAGTTTAACATTAATTTATCAACCTTAGGATTTGTCTTTTATCTCAAGAATATTGACAAAGTCTATGCAGATAGCTTGTAGAGGCTAAAATCGTGTAGTTAAAGAAAATATGAGTTTATCAACAATCAAGTTCCTCAAACATTCACTAAAAATT
Source organism: Picea engelmannii (assembly GCA_009831015.1). Taxonomy (NCBI): domain Eukaryota; kingdom Viridiplantae; phylum Streptophyta; class Pinopsida; order Pinales; family Pinaceae; genus Picea; species Picea engelmannii. Next base: position 964,691 of record ML783816.1, on the reverse strand, counting down.
CTAGGAATTGAAATATAATGCCGTGAAATGGAAAGGAACTAATTAATCTATTTAATTCATTTTAACTAAAAGAAATAATTGAATCTAAATAAAGACTTGCAAAATTGACTATTACTATGAATCAAATTACTGGAAAGAAAAGGCGAATTACTCTATCTATGGAAAGAAACAACGACTGTAATCTAATCGAAAGAGACAACAATTGTACTTCTATTGAAAGGAACAACAACTATATCTTAACAGAAAGGAACAACAAATGTAAACTAATTGAAAGGAACAACAATTGTGAATCTAAGTAAAAGGAACAACTGATCCGGATTATTTTCGGCACGAAATGAGATCGGAGATACAATAAAGAAATGCACAGAGATATTGCAGATATTCAATAATATAAAAGAAATGTATCAGATATGCAACCATAAACACATATATACAGTAATACACGATTTCTATTAATGAAAGAAATGTAGAGAGACTGTAAAAATACAGAGTGAAATACTCACTGGAATGGTGGCAGCTTATCTCTGAGAAGAGATGTGACAGCTACTCACATTCGTAAGAAGATGATTACAATGAGGCTCTGAAGGCCTTTTTACAATAAACAGGAATGCCAAAAGTCCTAGACATCCAAAAACCTAACCCTAGGAGATGAAGCGCCAAAAGTCATGTGGGCCCTGTTTTAGGCGTATGATAGCTCATTGGAAAGGTATCGTCAAGGAGATTCATTTTGGGGGATCAATATTGACTTCGACTATCATTGAGAACCTCAATCTCAAAAAACCTTCATTTAGGCCCTCAAAATGGCCCCAGAAGTTAAAACCTACTAAAAATAGTAAATTGCCAGAAAGTTGTTTTGAGCCAGTTGGAAAAGGTGGGTGGCCACCGATATCCATATGGATCAATCCTCCCTCCTTAGGAAGCAATGTTCTCCATTGCGTTGAGCTCCCGGGGGAGAAGGAAAAGCATTTGTTGAATCTACATCTTGGTGAGCTGCTTGTCTTGCTGGAGACGTCGCGCTGCTCAGTTTGTGAAAGTCTTTCATGAACCTATTGAGGTTGAGGTTGTTCAACAAGTTGAGATACATGAGAGGACAGTGTGTAGAAGGAATCTTTTCACTTTGCTGCAACCTTGTCGACCTGCTTCTGTTGGATAGAAGGTGCTTGGGGAAAGGTTGTAGTGGTTGCAGTGTCCTTTTGTTCTCCTTTTGAACAGATTGTGAAGAAGCTAAATTTTGCAGTATGAGATACTACCTTGTGACACGTTTTAGGTGGACCAGTAGTCAGAACTACCTTTGGTATTCTATAGAGATGACCCCCCAAAGTAACAATGACACTACGGGGTCGAGAATCATAAACAACATGGCATCTCCACATATATGGTTGGCCCAAGAGAACATCACAAACATCTAGTGGGGAAACATCACATAATACCTCATTATTGAAGGGTTGGATGTCGTATGATAATCGACACTGTTGAATGACACAGAGATCTCGTCATTGGCAAAGCCACCCAATGGTGTATGGTTGCGGGTGTGGTGTTGTTGAAAATCCCAACTGTTTGACGACCTCTGTTGAGATGAGGTTCTTATGGCTTCTGCTATCAACAATAAAATGCAGCGGGGTCCCCTTTACCCACATCTATGAATGAAAAAGGTGCTCCCCCTCTTCAGGATCTATTGGTTCTTCTGGTTGAATTGTTGTGGTAGAGACAATAGCAGTGGGGTCCGTGTATATGATCTGTCCTTTACCATTACTTTCAAAATCATATTATGAATCAAGGTTTGGCTCTTTGTCTTTGATCTCAGCCACTAATGACTATTTTGAGTGACATTCATCGGTGTTGTGCCAGGGGATTTTGTGGAACTTGCACCATTTTCTGGTGTCCTTCTTTGTCTTCTCGTGACCCTTCTTTTCCTGTGTCTTGGACTGGTTTTTGGGAAACTATTTGTTAGGGCCATCTTTGTCATACTTTGGTTGTGGATTTGCAAAACCAAACTCCCATTTGTTCTGGTGCTTAAATTTCTGCTCAATTTTAACAGCATATCAATAAGCAGCACCGAGTGATGAGATGTCCAGAAAATCCATTTCAGTCTGGATGTATCTGTGTAGAGCCCCACGGTATTTCAGAACCAAATGTTTCTCGGAGTCTTTAATACCCAGCTTGGTGTGCAAGGTATGGAAGGTATTGGTGAACTCTAGAACTGCTTGGCCCCTCTCTTGTCGCAGTGTTGTCCATCTCATGTACTGGTCCTCATAGTTGCCAACAGGGTAATACTATTCCTTTACCGCATCCACAAAAATATCCCAAGTGGGATCGGCCCCATATATTCCAGACTCCTCTATGGAAATTTTCTCCCAGTAAGTTTCGCACCAATGCTTGAGATGAGGGAGAGCTTTAAGGAGTTCGAAGGTGATCTTTTCTTTGTCGAAAAAATTTTGAACACAGAAATAACCTTCTACCAGAGTTAACCATTTTTCTAGGGCTTCTGCATCTATTTGTCCTTCAAATACAGGAATACCAAATTTAACTTGTACCTTGAAAGGCGAGGTACCTCCAAAGTGGTTGCTTGATGAAGATGTGCCTGATGTTATCGGTAGGCGTTGAAGGATGTGGGAAAAATTCTCGATCATTTCGTCCCTCTATCGCGTGAGAGCTTGCTCAAGCAACAGATTGATAGGATCGTCTTCTCTATCATTTTTCTTTTCTTCCACCATTGAGGGTTTCTTGGGTGTGCGAGAGTGATTATCTTCAAGAGAGACAAGCTCAAGACCCAACTTTCTATACTCAGACCTCATCGAGGACATGCACTGAAAAAACGATCAAGAGCAGCCTACTCTGATACCACTGATCCGGATTATTTTCAGCACGAAATGAGATCGGAGATATAATAAAGAAATGCAAAGAGATATCGCAGATATTCAATAATATAAAAGAAATGTATCAGAGATGAAACCATAAACACAGATATATAGTAATACACGATTTCTATTAATGAAAGAAATGTACGGAGACTGTAAAAATACAGAGTGAAAGACTCGCTGGAATGGTGGCAGCTTATCTCTGAGAAGAGATGTGACGGCTACTCACATTCACAACAAGATGATTACAATGAGGCTCTGAAGGCCTTTTTACAATAAAAAAGAATGCCAAAAGTCCTATACATCCAAAAACCTAACCCTAGGAGATGAAGCACCAAAAGTCATGTGGGCCCTGTTTGGGTAAGTTAGTACATCAACATCTCGGGGTCGTAACTTTTGCATACGATCTCCGTTTTAGGCGTATGATAGCTCATTGGAAAGGTATTGTCAAGGATATCCATTTTGGGGGCTCAATATTACCTTCAGATATCATTGAAAACCTCGATCTCGAAAAACCTTCATTTAGGCCGTCAAAATGGCCCCAGAAGTTAAAACCTACTAAAAATAGTAAATTGCCAGAAAGTTGTTTTGAGCCAGTTGGAAAAGGTGGGTGGCCACCGATATCCACCTAGATCAAAAATGCATATGAAATTATGAGGAACTATCATGCATCAAACCTCATTAATAGAAATTTCAACAACAATCATTTAATGCTTAAGGAAATGTCTATCTCTTGCACACAAACGATATAAAATCATCAACACACTTATGCATTCATTTAACTACTGTAAAAGAAAATCGAGTCACAAAACAAAAATTGAACTGATACAATTATAGGTCAAATAGTAGCTCCTTCAGACTGGGCTCTTGGTCCTTAGAAGTACTACTACTCGAAACTCAGTGTGTAGAAATGGTAAAACCGTTCAAATCTTTTATTGATTTCATAGTTGGTAGAATATTTACAAAAACTGCTAACGCAAAGCAATTCTAAGTTCTGAGTTCTTGGGTGCAATTATTCTATATCCCTTCCTGGATCTATTACCCCTTATATATTACAATAATCTAGGTAAATTAAGCTATCCTGAGGATTGAGAGATCCTCAGGATTTCTTTACTATTATAAAGTTACAATATAAGAAACTCAATCATCTTCAAAACTGCCTTGCACCATAAAGTACTCAACCTCCAATAACTTGCGCATCTTCAAGATTTCCTTTGCTATCCCGGGTTTGAAAATATTTAACCAATCTTGTAACAAAATAAAACAATTCCAATCGTATTTTAGGATCTATGTAATCTAATTTCAACAATAATGCTAAAGGGTATATTATTCATTTTCTATCCTATTTTCTCCTAATTAACCGAAAAGTCAATCAAGATGATATCGTGAAATGTGGGAAAAGGGAAGATATTTATACCTTTTTCATAACCTAGCAGTGACTTCATCCTAAGATTTCGTTGAATCTTCAAACAGGTGTTTACTCCATAGGTATCCCATGTTCCCTCCTCTGCACATTAGTTTTCACAAAGAATTAGTGCTTAGAGTTTGGTTTATTGGGCTTGCACAGTTGTAAGGGACTCATCTTCATAGCATATCCTTGTCTCATCCCTTTTCAAACCTATGAGCTTCATTTGCTTGTATCAAATACTGATTACATCTACTCACCATAACTATTGAGTTTGCAAGCATCTAAACAGTCTATCCTCTACATACGCATTGCGCTACCCAGAGGCATTACTTAACCCCTTTGTGTCTCCCCTGCTTCCTTTCATCTTTGAGTTAATAATTTTTACCCAGATACAAAGGGCCAATTATAGATTACCCCCTCAGTGTCTAAACTTTCATACCTAAACAAATCTAAGGGTGGGATTCCCACAGTCAAAACTTGTCTTACTAACACCAGTATGTTTTAAAAGGCCAGCCTTGTACATTTGAAGCCCGATTTTAAGTCCTCTTGGTTATTACCACCCCATAAGCCTTAAGAATATCTCATTCTAAGCCATGGAGACTCCTTAGATGAAGAAGACACACAAAGGGGGCAAGGTGGTTAGAATATAACCTGTGGATATGCATCTTTTTGATATAGAGCCCATGGCAAGAGAGGTTTTTCAAAGAGTGGGATGCCTCTCCTCCTTCCAGAATATGCAAAGAGGTCATCCAAAGGTGACAAGATAGTTTGCATTACATTTTGATGGTAGGAGAACCAAGGTTGAGGATTTATAATTTGAGGTGACTGAGGCCTCTATTTCAGCTACAACAGGAATTCCTATTACAGGTGAAAAGTGGTTTAAACCCATGGCTTTGAGTTCATCCTATGCCAAAGATCTCCTTAATACTGAACATCAAGCCAATGATTTGTCTAAAGGTGTGCCAAGGAATCGATTTATTGAATAGTTTGACACGATATTGAAGATCATCCAAAGATATTTTACATGTGAAGGGAGGTTTAACACATTATACCAGTACCATATAAGGCTTTTGCTACATTTTACTGGTAAAGTTGAAATGAATATTCCCTACTACTTATTAAGGAGCATAGGTAAGATGTTAGACATGATTCAATCCAAGTCTAAGGATGTGGATACTAGCATCTTCCACTCTGGATTGATTAGAATGCTAGTCCTTGAGGAATTGGGTAAGAAAGAGATTTCATGGGAACATTTTGTTGTTGCTTCTCGCTTTAAGTTGGATATAGCATATTATCCTCAATTGCAGATTGCAATTCCTTTATCACCCCCTAGTGTTGTTAAAGAAGGGACTAGTAGGAAGAGAAAGGGCAGAGCCCCTATTCATGTTTCATAGGTCATCAAGCAAGTCACAGGAATGGAGGAGGAATCTTGTCCTTCACCATAGAGATATTTTTCATGACCTCCTCCAACGGGGTTAGAAGAGGTCCCTTCTTCTACCAAAACAACATCCAAGAAAGGGAAGAAGCTAAACTTCTCCTCTTCTCTTGCAACAAACAAAACCAAGGGCAGAATACCTTTCACGAGACCATCAGTTCCCAAAGATTTTTTTGAAGAAAAATCCCCATCAGAGATCCCTGTACTAAATAAGAAGGGTAAAGGCATTAAAAATCATGTGGAAAGGAAAGAAGAAACCCTTGTGCAAAGGAAAAAAAATAAAGACAAAGACATCAAGAAGCCTAACGAAGCAGACAAGGAAATTCCCATGCAGGAGGAAAAGGAGACTAAGAAAAATCCGGTTGAGACTGTGCATGTCACTACTCCACCTGACAGCTAGACATTCAAAAGATTGATGAGGAAACTTAGGGATGCAAGAAAAGAGGTGGCTCAGTTAAAAACATAAGACATATCTGATAGGGTGAAAATGAAAGAGCTCATGGATGTCTATAGTCATACCCTTGACCTGACAATGTTTGCAGCAAGAAAGGTCCAACCCCTTCATAGGAAACTCCAAAACCTTTATAGGAAGAATAGAGTTTTTCAATCTAAGAACATGAAACTCAAGGCAGAGTTGCATCATTTTCAAGATGAAGTAGCTCAAAGAAACCTGCAGGTATTGGTTGAAGTTGCTATTGAGAAAGAGAGAGCAATAGTCAAGGAGATCACAACCCCACTAAAAAAGCATGTCATTGATAAGAAGAAGAAGTTTGTTGTGCCAAATGAAGATCCTCCTTCTACAAGAAAGAGTGTGAGGTTAAGTGTCATAGTAACGAAATAGTTGGTGAAAGGTGAGCCCCATTTTTTAGGATGGTTCCTTTTTTGTGAGGGTTAACTGATATTCAAATATTACCTCTGCCAGCTATATAGGATTTTAAGCTCTTGATTCTCAGAGTTTTGGGATTTTTTTGAAGTGCTAACTCCCTCAACAGTAAAATGCAGACATTTTGTAGTGCCTTGGTGCTACGGAATTGTACACTTTGGTATTACACTGGTATGATACCTACAGTGTTGACAAGTCACCTATAGATGATGGGTTTGATACCATGAAAAGTGACTACTTACTCTACACATGTTCAAGTTGGAGGTGTTGCGTTTTTTACAGCGCTACCTAAAATTTGTACACAAACGCACAGTGGCGCTACCGAAATTCACTACCTAATATCTGGCAGAGACAAAATTTTCACACAAACACAACACAGTGGCACTACCTAAATTCGCTACCTAATATTTCGCAGAGACCATATTTTTTATAGGGGATAGGAAGGATTTGCGCTACCTTTTCTACTTGTCTAGTTTTGAAGTATGCTACCTAGATTTTCTACCCAAAGAAGCTACCAACGGACATCAGGGATCCAAGAGGGCCAAGCTAACAACTTTTTGGATAGTTGATGATGGAGAAGATTGTAGAAACAACAACTAGCATCATGAGGAGAACCACATGCTTTTGAAAGACACACGACAAACAAGGAGTTTCACAACAAAAGGGAATCATGGCAGTTGAAGATTGGTTGGATTAGTCACCAACATTTTCCTATTTTATAGCATAGGTTGTTAACCAAGTTGTTAGATGAAATAAATTCTTAGATAATTTCAAGGGAAGGAGGCCAGCTCGTACCTCCAGTTGTTGCATCCCTTTTTTTATAAATAGATAGATCAAATGTTTTAGTAGGTTCAAATGGTTGACAAAGGCTCCCTTAGACTGTAATATTTTGGTGAAGTGACTGTGAACTGGCTATGTATTGGACTTAAGAAATTTTGGTTAATGGAAATTAGCTTCTCTTTCAGCTTATTTTCTTTTGATGTTAAATTTTCATTCTTTTAATGATTCACATGAATGATTGTGGTGATGTTATGGTGTATGTTTGATCATTATATTATCATGATGTTTATTTAGCTTCCTTAGTTTCTGAGTTCAAGAAGATCTTGTGTTAAGAAACTTTCTTCCTTAGGCTTTTTGTAGACCTGATGTTTACAACATCCCCTACATTCCTCTCAGTCAAGTCTTCCCTCTATTCATACTTACTCCAAATTATTGATTAAGTTAGCCAAGACCTTGATTTTTGGTGCATGCTAGCCCTGTTTTCTGAGTTAGAACATTATCATTTTGAGTCTTTTTCCATTTGACCCTTTAAAGCACTCTTACATTCACATATAACCTGATGGGTACGGGATTTCCTTCCATGCAATCTGAAGGTGATTCCTGACATTCATCCATATCATCGGGATATTAAAACATGACTATTGATTCCGATAAGTGATGAAGCACTCACTTGGCCTAGTGCATGGTCACCACCTGTGGTCATATGGAATAGGAGAAATAAAGGAAAATGATAATACATCGTTTAAGTTGATAACCCCGTGGTTTTGCGTTGTTGTTCATATAATGGTTATAACGAAGAACCTCAGTAGAACTCATTTTTTTTGCAGTAGTTGTAGTGATCATGGTTAAGTTAAATAATGCAGTTCGATGGTCCAAACAAAAGGACACAATGTGTTACAACTCACATCAGTTTGAAGATTATATAAATGAGAAAGAATGGTGAGAAGAACATGTCTCTATAGTCCAATTCAGAAGATATATTAAATCACAAAAGATGAGAGATATGTAGTGAAGACATTATACATAAGTTTTCTAGGTTCATAAAATAAGGTTGGTTGGATGGTGCAAGGGCGGGTTGGTTCCTACACGGGAGTTGGTGCTTCCTTTTCAATTGTAGCTGACTAAACAGGGGGTCGAAGCTTCCTACCAGTTGGTTCTAGTGAACAAGGGTGTGGGTGCATCCTTATCAGTTGGTGTTGATCTAAAAGGAAGAACATCTTCCTTCTATGTAACATGTAAAACAAAATTTTGTAGTTAATAGAAAAGTGTTTGTGGTTTTCCCAATTGGGTTCCACGATAAAATTTTGTGTTAAAATTTTGTTTGCATTAACAAAAGAAAATTTATAAAATTATTCCGTCACTGATTCACCCCCCCCCCATCAGTGACAGGATCTAATCCTTCACATAGTTACGTGTAGAGGAGAAAAAACAAGAAGTGGCATAGTCCAACAAGATCCAATACAACACCAGTGGCTGAAAAAGAATGTCAAACCAAGGAGAGAGTTTGACGCATAGAATGAGAAGGAAATATTTTAGCAATCCAAACAAAAATTTGTGAAGTAAGACATCACGTCGAATTCAACTGTGTAGCAAAGCAAGGGAGAGCCAGAGTATGATATTCCACCATCATTGGATCATAACAAAGAAATGCATCCCCTGGGAAAAGTAAGTACAATCAAAGGATTTTTGAAATCATGTGTAAAAATATTGAATGATCCATCCACTGTCAAAATATTGCAAAATATAGTAGAAAGATGTAGCATAGAGACAAAAGGAAAATTAGAAAAAAAAAATAGTCAATCACCTACATAGAAGGAGAAGAACAAGTAGGGAGTTCAGGATGAATGCTAACATCGAAGATTTCAACATGGGAGATATCATATTGGATTTAGGATCTGAAGTCAATGTACTACCAAAGAAGACATGGCAATTTATGGGAGAGCCCACATTAGGATATTAACCTGTTCAGCTGAAACTAGAAAACCAACACAAATTTATACCAATTGGAAGACTGACAGGACTAACAGTAGACCTGGATGGAGTGCGCACTAAAGTAGACTTCGAGGTGATTGAAATAGTGGACGACACAACACCATATCCAACATTTCTTGGCTTGGACTGGGTGTTTGATAAATAGGAAATAATCAATTTAAATACACGAAAAATGTATTTGAGTGAGGAGAATACTGGGTCATCGCACCATTGGACCCATCGGAAGGGGAAAGATTTGTAGAACCTACTTTCTTAGACTTAGAGAAAATCAACCAGTTGTATAGAACAACCGTGCGAAATGAGGATTACGTAAATCCAACTACATATGTGATACTCAGTTGGAGTAGAATTACTTCATGTGTGACATACTGTGATATAGGTTTAGAGAATTGGCAACAAAGGCTACACGAAGTTTCCACAAGAAGGTGTGCAAGAATAGACTGCACAGTAAGATGGGTAGGTACAGAGATAAGGGAACCACCCAATTTCCATGGAGTGAATGATCTAGAAGTATTCTTGGCACAGTACGAGGATGAAGTGTTATAAAGTCAGAGACTCTTAGCACTCAATATATGACTCAAGGCCACACATGAAATATGGTGGGGCACACGCATAGAAACAATCATGGATTGGTACCAATGTAAGTGGGTATTGTGCATAAGGTTCGGCGTGGAACATAAAAGAAACAAGTAGAATAAGTACGATGGACAGGGGGCACCAGCGGAACACTTGGAGAATTGCAGAGCACTGTGGAAAATGACACCCCCAGAGGAATGGCCTCATTATTTCGTACATACCTTAGAGGGAATACCAGCAAACTGGTATACGAACCAGGAAGTGGGTAGAGGAACTGTGAGCTAGACGAGATTACAACATAATTTTACAGTCACTTTCTCATTCGATCATGAGAACCCCAACATAGATGAAAAACTTAAGAATATAAGAGGGGTGATATTCATTAAGGAACCAAAATTTGAAATCATAACAGAAGAACAATAACGGAACAGACAAACAGTAAAATAATTATTGTCATGCTACCATGTGTAGGAATAAGCACCAGATGAAGATGATCTGTGTGATATTCAGATTGAGGAAGTGGAAGGAGAAAGATAATTGGACGGTCCACCTCTAGAATCATAAGTAATTTTTGCGAAAATCAAGGTAAATAAAGTCAACATTGGGAGAGTTGAGAATCCCAAAATGGCCAGCATTGGAGACTACTGGGATGAGAAAACAATGGAAAGAATAATAGATTTTTGCGCGAGAGAATGATCTGTTCCCCACAACATTTACAGAAATGAAGGGAATAGAAGAAGAGCTAGGAGAAATGAAGATACCACTCAAAGATGAAGTGAGACCAATCAGAAAGCAACCATATAGAATAAACCCGATATATAAGCATAAATTTAAAGCTGAGATCGATAGAATGCTCGAAGCCGGAATCATAGAACCTGTGGAAGAATCATAATGGATAAGCCTGATGGTAGTTCAGAAGAAAAACAAGGTGGGATAAGAATATGCATCGACTTGAGGAAGTTGAACGATGGATTCCTACATGACCCGTTCCCTACACCGTTCACGGATGAAGTGTTGGAGAACGTAGGAGGACACGAAGTTTACTCATTCACTGATGGATTCTTAGGCTACCACTAGATCAAGATAGCATAGGAAGACATATACAAGACCACGTTTTCTATAGAATGGGGATCCTACCAGTACATAGTAATGTCATTTGGACTAAACAATGCACCAACAATATTTTCCAGAGTAGTCATCGCTTCATTTAAGGAGTTTATCCACCAGTTTCTAGAGGTATACTTGGATGATTGGACAGTCTATAGTCTATTGAAATACGATGTAGAGGTCTTGTGGTTGATGTTAGAAATATGCACCCACTGCCAGATATCATTAAACATCAAGAAGTGCATCTTGGGAACACTGTTTGGGATACTTTTGGGCCATATAGTATGCAAACAAGGATTACTAGTACATCCTGCAAAGATTGCAGTAATTTTTAACTTGCCACCACCAAAGACAATTCATCAACTAAGAGCGACATTAGGACACACAGGATACTACATAAAATTTATCAAAGGGTATGCGCAGATTACCGCTCCTATGGAGAAAATGTTAAGGAAAGATACAAATTTTCAGTGGAATGAAGATTGTCAACACGGTCCGGATACGCTGAAAGAAAATATGGCCACCGCACCAATACTAGTATTTCCGGACTGGGAGAAGAAATTCCATGTACATGTAGATGCATCATCCATAGAACTTGGAGCTATTTTGTCGCATCTAGGAGTGGGATATTTGGATCACCCTATAGCATTTGCGAGCATAAAAATATCAAAATCAGGACAAAACTATAAAACTACAGAGAGGGAAGGCCTAGATATGGTGTACGCACTGCATAAATTCAAACATTACTTATTGGAAAACATTTTAATATGTTCACAGATCACTCAACCCTTAAATACCTAGTCAACAAGCCAGTGTTGGGGGGGATAATCTATCAATGGTTACTACTATTTCAAGAGTTTGATTTTGAAGTAATAGTCAAGGCAAGAAATTTGAACGTAGGACCTGACCACCTATCAAGGGTCACAAATGGAGAAGAACCTACAAAGTTAGAGGACAACTTTCCGAACGCACAATTATTTTCAATCCAGATCGCTGACGAATACTTTGTAGATATCATCCAGTACTTGAGTACAAGTAATGTGCCACAGGAATATAACACCGTGCAGAAGAAAAACTTGATATTCCTGTTTGCATACTATCAGCTGATCACATGACACTTATACAAAATGGGCACAGATAGCATATTGCGAAGATATGTGCTAGAACATGAAAGACCAAGGGTTTTAGCAAAATCCCATGATGGAATAGCAGGAGTAGATTACACAGGAAAATCTACCATTTAGAAGGTATTGCATGTAGGACTATGGTGGCTGACCATTTACAGAGACTCGAAGGAGTATTTCTAGAGATGTGATGTTTGTTAGAGGGTTGGTATACCCAATAGAAGGGACGAGATGCCATTGAGACCACAAGTAACTTTGCAGGTATTCAACAAATGGGGAAATAGACTTTGTGGGACCAATTAAACCACCAACAAAGAGGACAGGAGCAAGGTACATCATCGACAAGATGGGCAGAAGCAACACCATTTAAAGATTGTAGTGAAGAAACAACAACACACTTTCTATTTGAACAAGTAATCACTAGATTTGGTTGCCTAAGAATTTTGATGAGAGACCAAGGAACTCACTTCATTAACAAGACTATTAAGGATATGAATGAAGAATTTGAAGTCCATCATCAAAAGATAACTCCATATCAGCCACGGGAAAATGGAAAAGTAGAATCATTTAAAAAAATCCTTGAGAATGCACTGACAAAGATCTGTAATGTCAACAAGGATTATTGGGACCTCAAAATACTAGCAGTATTGTGGGAATAAAGGACCACATGCAAGAAGTTGATAGGACACACACCATTCATATTGGTATATGTCCAAGAAGCAGTGGTGCCATTAGAATTTTTTGTACCCAGTCTGCGCATAGCAACAATTATGCACATGACAAAACGAGGTGTAGTACAGGACATCCTGAATCAAATGATGATCATGGAGGATGATAGGATTCTAGCAAGGTTCCACCAACAAGTTCAAAAATCAAGGGACAAATCTTGGCATGACATACACATCAAGAAGAAAACTTTCAAAAAAGGATACTTAGTGTTGATGTATGACAACAAATCCATTCAACATCCAGGAAAACTCATAATTCACTGGCTAAGACCGTACAAAGTAAAAACTGTCCCAGATGGGGGATTTGTATAGTTGAAATACTTAGGAGGCACAAAACTTAGGCGGATGATCAATGGGAGCCAAGTGAAGCTGTGCAGTGGTGCCATTAGAATTTTTGGTACCCAATCTACGCATAGCAGCGATTACGCACATGACAAAATGAGGCATAGTACAAGACATGCTAAATCAATTAATGATCATGGAGGAAGATAGGATTCTAGAAAGGTTCCACCAACAAGTTCAAAAATCAAGGGACAAATCTTGGCATGAAAGACACATCAAGAAGAAAACTTTCAAAGAAGGAGACATAGTGTTGATGTATGACAACAAATCCATTCAACATCTGGGAAAACTCAGAATGCACTGGTTAGGACCGTACGAAGTAAAAACCTCCACAGATGGGGGAGTTGTACAGTTGAAAGACTTGGGAGGCACAAAACTCAGGGGGATGATGAATGGGAGCCAAATGAAGCTGTGCAAGGACATTCAACCACCCATAACTTGAAATTCATCATGCAATTTGAACAAAAGAAAAAAAAGAAACAGGATATTAAACGGTACCAACAAAGGTACGGTGCACTGAAAGGAGAAGAATCACACACACTTAGGAATATGAAGCTGACGAAGATAAGGCCAACAATCAGTTCAAAATGAAAATAGGCAGGACATGTAAAGATGGTAAAATAAGTAATAAATGACGAAGGCAAGCATAATTGAATGTCAGAAATGACTGATGGGACACTGCATTAATTATGCCAACTGGAGACGGTGAGGGAGAGTAATGGAAAGTATGAAGAAAATAGAGGTTCATTGAATTTGTAATAAAGGTAGAATTTTCGAAAATCTTCACACGATGCCCATACAAAGCAAGGATGCAGGAGTCAAATGCTCATTGCAAATTTGGAAGTGACAAAGAGCAATAGAGAATACAAAGCACATAGAAAAGTTCGCAGAGGTTGCAGAGGCTACTGAGCTCGTCAGACGTGTTATCTCCTCAAATAAATTGGTGGAGATTTTTCTTTTGAGGTGATAGGTTGTGGTCCAAAATTTATTTCTAAATTTCTGTAGGTAGGTTAGAGAGTCTATTTTCTGTAAATAAGCTCAAAAAGAACTTTTGATTTGGTTCGGTCAAGCAAAATATAGAATCTCAGGTTTCAGTGGTTTAGGCGAGCCTGAAACGTGCTCATTAACCACCGAAAACCTTCATTCCCGGTAGTTAAGAGGGAAAAGCAAAAGCGCGGTTAACTACCGAAAAGATTTCAACGGGAAAAATGAAAAGCCCGTGCTTTCGCACGAGCCAATTGTCAATTGGCGCAATGATGAAAACATAACCGCCAAAAGCTCATGGAGGTGGTAAGGTATGCATGTTCTTGTTGTATCTATCCAAATATTGATATCCTATTGTCCTTTCAACTACATTTGTCATTTCAAAATAAAGACTCTGAAAAGATACATAAACTCATGCATGTTTCTCGACTAACAAAAATGATTAGTCACGTAGCCCCTCACCATTTCTAGTGACGAGTACACAAATCCATTCTAACCCCGATTATTCTCTGATTTGATCTCCATTCATTATCAATTCGAATTCGGGATTCATTGAGACAGTCTTGAGCCCGTGATTTCATCAAGCAAACACATATCTAGAGATCATAATCATGTTTCTTATGGTGATCGCCGAGTGTAGTTAGAGTTCAGAAAATCGCTATCAAGCCAATTGTCATACCAATCAAGCTAGGTCAAGTCATCAGGTAGTTCAAAGCCCATACTATTTCAATTTAAATGTATGTCTCACCGAAACTCAAAATTTTCGGCATGTTTTCAATTAGTCTGTTGCCTAAACTCAGTAAGTGATTGAGCTTTGTGATCCGAACTCTGTGTCACCCTGTCCCATTTTCTTTTATATGAGTCATACTCTCTGTCATCCTAAATCATAGAGTCTTTGTCTCCCTGGAACAAAGTTTTTCCTTAATCGCAGGTACAATCAGCATTTACTAATGCCAAAAGTAGGGTCAGTTCTAAGGGTTGAATTGGATGGAGTTTGGTACCTTGGGGCGCACCTTGAGGTTGCCGAGTTCTTCAAGCAGACTGGAGTCTATACATATTGTGAAAGACTGACATATTTTCATCAACAGGTGTCTGAGACTTTTACTAGCTCATACGATGGAAGAACAACAACAGTGGGAAAGGAGCAGTTTGTGGTTGATGAGGCAACCATAGCTGAGTTCATAGGTATTCCCAGAACAGGCGATTGTTGGTTCAAATCAACTGTACCTTCAAACATTGAATTTAGGTCCTAACTACAGCCTCTGCACAAAGATCTTACATGGAAAAAAGACATACCAATGTCTTATCTAGAACCTAAATGGCAATCTCTCCTAAAGGAAATATTTGTCTATATCACCTGTGAAGGTAGATACAACAGAGTCATGTTCTACCACTTCAAAATTTTAAATCACTTCACAGGGAGATCTGCCATCAATTTACCATTTTACTTGCACAAAGCCCTCATGAAAATGGCTAGAGAGGTCAAGGCCAATCCCACTAAGGTGGCAAGTAGATTGTCTCATCAAAGACTCATTACTCTCATTGTCAAAGAGTAATTGAAGAAAAGGAAGGTAGATTGGAACTACTTCCTCTTCTGGAATGAATTCTAGACTGATTGGCAACAACAGGAGAAGTGTAAAAAGGTTGCCACTAAGAAGGTCATTACTCCTAAAAGAAGTCATAGAAAACGGAAGGGTATCTCACCACCAAGAGATCTGATAGAATCATACTCTATTAAAAATAAAAGAACCAAAAGAAAGTTACAGTTTGAGGGTGAGCAGTCCAAGGACCCTGTTGAAGGAAGTAACCCTTTAAACCTACCCTATAGTGATTTAGAGCCAGAACAGGAGTTAGCAGAGACACAAGGTAATGTACAGGTTGGACAAGTTGCAGACGATTGTTCCAACTTACCCTCACCAACTCCCCTAGAGGCACAGAGTCCACCATTTGCAAAATCCTCTTCAAGTAATCCTAAAGCATCTAGGGCACGAAAAATCAATAAACTCCTGCAACAAGTCTATGAAATGGAAGTCTTGGAAAGAGTTATTAAAAAGGAAAATATAGATTTGACTGAAATAAATGCAGATCTTTTCAAAATAAACCAAACCCTCAAAGAAAAGCATGATAAGATAAAGGACGGGAGCAGGGTGTTGATAAGGGAGAACATGAAGTTGAACAGGGTGTTGATAAGGGAGAACATGAAGCTGTACATGCAACTTAGAATTTTGAGGCTGAAATTAAAAGATTCTCAATCGCCAACACAGGAGAAAACAGGTTTGGAGACTCTAGCTAACTTAGATACAACCATGGTAGATACACCAGAGCCTTCCACACAGCAATTTGAAGTTCGTAGATCTGCATGAACAAGAGTTGCATCATCCAAAAGACCTTGAACATTCAACAAAGAATCAAGGTAATCATTTTTGCAAATTTTGAAGTTTTCTCAAAGTTGAAGTTTCGGTGGTTTAGGAAAATAGGATGACTGTTCATTAACCACCGAAAGCATAGCTTTCGGTAGTTAATCCACTCAGGAGTCTTTTAGGTTAACCACCGAAAGCCTGTCACTACCAGAATGACCAAATTTTTGCCCAGATCAAGATTTTTTGAATTGGAATGGTTTGAAACCTCTTCGAATGGATATTTGTTGAATTTTCAAGTCAGATCCAATAGATATTTTTTATGGATAAGGGAATGAAGAGGTGATTCAATCATTTTTGGTACCTTTTACAAAGGCCGAAAATCAGGATTTTTGCCCACTTCAACAAATTCAAATTTGTATCTCTTACAAGAGTCATCACCCAGCCTTGGAAGGCTATTCTGCACTGCACCATGACTCTACAAGATATGACGATCATGAAATGTGGGATTGACCTCATTTTGAGGATCATTCCATATCTTTTGCAAACTGAATTTTGACTTTCTATCTTTAGCATATTTGATCCATGCTTTTAGGATCTCAAAACTACATTGTAAAGCTATAAAGCTAAAGGTAGAAGAGGAACTAAGGGTTCGAATTTGGAGACTTTTTTCATATTGTGTACTCAAACTTCTCATTTTCATATTAAGTAATACAAGCTTCTTTTGCCATAACTTTTTCAGATTTCATCTTCTTATCTATTATGTACTTGCACCTGGATATTATATTCCTGATGTTATGCTTGTTTATGTTTGATAATTGTCATCTTATCATTGCATTCATAAGTTAAACTTTGCAAGTATTCCTGTGATTATTGTAATTGGCCATTCATATATGCTTTATATGTGATTCTGCTAATATAATAATTATTTCTCCATACATCTCTTTATTTGTAAACTCTCTGAACATTTGTGGTTGAAAGCCTTGTCCATATAAATGTGTTCATGCATGTTTTGAGTAGAAATGATTCAGTCATTTGACTTGATCCAAACCCATACTTATTATTGATAAAATAGTTTCCAAAAAGATTGAGTTACCAGGCATCTCTGACTTATAGCCTAGGAGAGTTTCCTGGAGTGATAACAGGACGATCGAATTTCACCACCATGGAACCACCCAAATAATAAGAACTGATCCAGACTTCCAAAAACTCCAGATTTAGGACAAGAGAAAAAACACAATCGCAGGAAAGAGAACAACAACCACTAGAAGTCATCAATGTGTACGAAATATCATCACCGAATACAACACTATGAAGCCCAACACCCATAGTAGAAGAAACCCAACAGACAACACCTATCGGCATGGACATCGGTAGGATAGAAGAGGGGTTGGGTCGGCTGAATGAGGACACAGATAGTCAAATGCAACCAGAAAACCCTAAATAATCCCTGAGAGTCAATGGGACGACTCCAAATCAGGAAGCAGCGGTCGAGCCACGGGAATCATAGACAACCATGTCAGACTACCCATGGGAGGGAGTGGTGGAAGATGTCATGAGCTGGCTGGAATAGTATGTCGAAGAAAAAACAATGGAGGCAGGGACCTCGAGTCAGCCACCACCATGAAAGGACAAACAAACAATACCTAGGTCACCATGTAAATAACCCGCCACCACAATTGTTTTTCCACACATACCAGAAGGGGTACGGTTAAAAGCAGATTTGTTAGGATATGTAGAAAAACTAAATTACTTGGACCATGATGTAATGGACATGGAAAAGTTCCAATAGTTCACGAAGAAAGTCTACCTAAAAAATATGGGTCTAGATCCATTTGGGGCACTGGTTCATAAACCACTCCAGTGGGAAGCGAGATTGTCAAAAACTGGGATTTTAGGTCTGCTAGAACTACCACACTTTGGCAGAGGATAGTACGCAAAACGTTGCATCAAGAAATTGATGGTGGTCACACATGGCAGAGATTTTTGGTTGGACAAGCTCATCTCAATAGATGTACATCTCATTGTGCACATAATAGGGCTTCCATCACAGGGCATGGATCTTGCACAATTTCTCGAGGACAAAACAAAGGAGAAAGAACTCGCTGAGGAGATGAAAAAGAAGTACAACACTGAAAAGGGGATGCATAGAATCATTATCAAACAGATCAGTGACATCGCGACAAAAATGGAGACAAAAGTCATGGCCTGCAAGCTGCTCAGAAAATGTCACAAGGAGGAAGTCTCAGCCAGAGTTGTCATAGTTGTTGCACAGTGTGTCGAGGGCACCACAATCAGCTAGCCCCCATATCTTTTGAATTTGTTTCTAGATGTCTGCAAGGATGCGCAGGATCTGGGGACAGAATTCCATTACTCATAGTTGATCATGCTGATAGACATTATGGAATGGAAGGAACCAAAATATGTATTTTTATCCACCAGACACAAACCCAATCATGGATCAAGATACTTATCACTTGGCGTTTCTTCTGATGCCAGGAACATAAATATGAACATAGTTATATTCGAATTATATCTTCACAACCTATAGGAGACCATTGCCAACCTCTATAGAATAGAACTATAGGATGTTGCATGTTATCGGGACATAGCTAACTTCAAGGCTACTCGACATGCGATGTGGATCAAGGCATGAAGGACCCCAACAAGAAATGGCTACAATTGTGCTATTGCATCACGAAGGGGGTTATAGAAATGGTCATCAAGGATTGGGAAGATGACTGGAGGATTCCAGTCCTCACTCAAGACATACCTGCAAGGGAATAGGAGGAGGAGGAAAGGCAGGAACATACACATACCAAAGAGGCAGGGCAGGAACAGACACAACCCTAGGAAGTCGTAGTACCCAAGAAACCAAGGACAAGCCAGAAAAAATCGAAGCAGATAAAATGGGGGACATCTAAGACAGGAACCTAGAAGGGGAAGAACAATAATACAAAGGTGCCCCAAGTATAGCAGAAATAGGCTGAGGCAATGCAGGGGACCACACCAAGTCCTAATCCACAAGAGCCAGGCCTGACTATGCGACCAACTACTCAAATGGGGGGTGCACGCAAGAATATGAAGGCACATAGAACACCTTCAAAGTACATGATCATGGAGGATGATACATAAATGATAGCCCAAATGGTCCATGATCATACATTCAAGGATTTTGAGAATTCTACACAGCACATAGACAAAATTAAAGAAGACCTCGTAGACATGCGAAAGCTACTCGGGCATATCGGGGAATCACAGGAAGCTGGCAACATCATAGAAATTGGGCCATCAACATCACAGACAGGAGGAGAAACTAAAGCAAGTGAGAGGGATACAGTCCATACAATACCACAGCCAAGTGCAACATTTCACGTTACACCCAACATGTTGCACATGGATGATATCGTGGGGAAAACACCCCTAAAGGACTTAGCTCAATTGTAGTTGGTATTGTTGTGAATACCAACCAAAGCCCTGTATAAACTGCAGGTTTTCATTACCTAGGAGGTAGAGTCTCATGCACACACAGACACAGCCAAATTCCATTAGGTAACGGATAAACGAGACAAGATGGAATTGATATATGAGTAGGCCAAGCTCGATACCAAAGAGGAGAGGGAACACATGAACAAATTGGAACAAAAAGTGGTCAGAGCTTACGAGAATATTCCAAATACCGCATAGAGGGTTGAACTCATGGAAATAGAGAGGATTGATCATATTGAATAGACAATCGATCAATATTAGTAGGAGATTGAGAATATCCGTGAGAATCTCACACTTGCCACTCCACTGGAGGTAAGGGAGAAAAGGAAGTAGGAGGAAACAAAGCAGATACACGAGATAGAATGACAGGTCCACATAGTGGCAGAACTGTTCGACAAAGAAGCACAGCTATGGATGAAGTTGGAAGAGGATCAATAGGTCCAACAGTGAGACAAGGAAGAATAAAGGATAAGAGAAACTATCCAAGACCTCAAGCAGAGGCTGAAGACAATGTCCATCACAGAGCGCATCAAAGGGGTGCAAGATATGAAGAAACTGTAGGAAGAACTCATCATTGCATAGACACAGAAAAAGGAGCGTCGGGCTCAAATGGAACCTCTCCAAGAGAGAGTAGTAGAGGTCATTGCATAGCTAGATGAATCCAATACATATATGGCATAGACCCAAGCAGAGTGTGTAGGGTTGCTCAGCGACAAGATTGCAATACAAATAGTGGGCGCACTCAAGGAGAAGACCGTGCAGGCTCAAACACAACAAACAGAGCTTAGGGAGAAGTTCCAAGTGATCACCAAGGATATCGATGCAACACACAAAGGTTAGGTGGCTCAGTACAAGTGACATGTCAGTGTTGGGGGCCCTTTGGAAGCAAGACAAAGTGGAAAGAAAGGATATTTTGGGAAGGAAGGCATGCACAAGGAAAGCGACAACTAGAAGGAAGAGTAGCACGTGCGCATGCATGGAAATCCTAATGACATTAGGGTTAGGGTTTTTGTAATACACTATAATGGTTGGTGAGCCAAAAATGTATAAATAAAGATACTTAGGTTTCATAAAAAAGATCAGAGTCGGAAGGGATAAGAGCTAGAGGACGGATATAGAGAGTCTAGAGGAGGAGTCCTATTTTGATAGCTAGTTGTAATATTTTTCTATACAACATAATTCTGTAAGTTGTTAAGCTGGAGAGGAATAAGGAGGGTGGATCTTGAGAATTATATCACAGGTTGAGGAGCCTGGTGTGATCTAGTCCGCCTCATATTAGATCTCGAACCGTCTAAGAGGAGTTGTAAAGAGCATGACACTACAGTTTTGGATTTTCTATAATAAAAGCGCTAAGAGACAGATCTGTGTGGACGTGGACTAGGAGGGGATGAACCATGGTAAAACCTATGTTATGAGATTGAATGCATGTGTTTCCTTACTTCTTTAAGTAGTTGTTGATATGCTAAATGAATGAGTTAATTATATTCCATGCGTAATCGTGAGTGACATTTTATTGCATTAATAAGTGAAAATACAACTCTTAGCACATACTTCTCACATATCCACTCAATCCTGGGATGCAAACACATGAGTATTGCAGGAACCCATTAGAACTATCTCGGGTGAGACTGCGCAGTGCACTCTGTGGGCTGTGTTGCCTTCTGGTTTACCAGGAGGGCCAATATTTTTAGAGGTTTTATTGGAATCCCCATAGACATGAACCTTGGGTCAATCAAGTTAAAAATATAAACTCAGACATAAATATTAATAACCAACAACCATGGTCGACGTTCGACAAAACCAAACAAAATTCTATGCCTCACGCCGATGACATAGTAGGCTCAGCACAGAACAAGTCCACAGATCAATTTTCTAATCAATTACAATAGTTATATATTCGACAGACTTTGTCCAACCAAACTCCTAGTTCAGTTTCCCCCGTAACCCAAACATTGGATGTACACAGTGTTTATATAGAGGGAAAACACCCCTATGGACTACACTAGGGTTCAACATGTAGGCAAATCTAACCGTCTAAAAGTATCCTACTTTTTAGACTACCCTGAATATACCCCACATTCATGCATGAAATACAAAGTGAAAAGATCTAGTAACTTTACCTTTAACCTCATGTCCGGTGTCGATCCTTTCGCGTTCGATTTATCCACTGACTACAAGTGTCCTCCCAAGTATGACCTGCATTCACAAACAGATAAACAGGGAACTAAAAACATGCATATCATATATAAATCATGGGTTATATGTTATAACAAAGCATAAATCAAACACTAAGATTTGAGACATCATATTTCGGGACATAAAAAGTATTCCTTTTATTGATATCACAATGTTTACTTACAATGAGATCGATGAGTACTCCTCGAACCTAGTTCAGGATCCTCTTCACCAAGCTCCAACTATGCTTCCACGTATCTTTCTCCTCTCAAACTACCTCAAGGGAATGTAATAGGCTTATGATGGAGGAAAAAGGAAAGAATGGGAAATTCTGGTACAAATCTCACAAGGTGGCTGCAAATTCTTGGGGAAAGGAGGGGATGTGAAATGGGCAGACTTTCACTATTCTTATGCTTGGCTTTGGAATGAGACCCCAACACCTCCTTTTATATGACAAAAGGATGGTTATTCAGTTGGGTGATGGGATATAGGCAGTGGGACAGTTGGGAAACTACCCAATAGCCCATAATATCAACGAATTCCATGCAACTTTTTAATTTTTGCAACTTTTGCAAGTATACACAGGCTGTAGTGGTGCAACTAGAGTACATATGTGGGTAGTAATGGTGCAACTAGTGTACATACATGGGAATTAATGGTGCAGGGAATGTACATATTCAAAAATAGTGTTTTTAAGAAGAGTTGTTGAGTGATGGCTTGGCAAAAATAGAAAGTAAGAGGGCATGATGTCAGATTTTCATGCATGGTGCAATTTAGGGTTATAACAAGTGTGAAATTGAAAAATACCAAGGGTAACCAACAAACTGAGGGAAAGAGGAAACCTAAAATCAAGAAGGGTAAGGGTGATAATAAGGCTACAAATAATGTTGGCGAGGGAAAAAAATAAAATAGAAAGGTTAAGTTTCTATGTAATCTTTGCACGGATGACCACTTGACTCACCAATGCCCTCGGCTCGAGGAATCCCATAATATATTGGCACAACAACAACCTATCATGTTAACTAACCATTTTACACAAGGGAAAAATATTTCTCAAGCTTCATCATCCACAAGCATTCTTGGGGGAATTCAAGGAACCCCTGCACCCAATAATAACAACAGGGTTGCAAACATTTATATGATGAAAGTCGAAGCTCATATATAGATAGGGCTCATAACTATGGAATGCCAGAATCTGTTGAAAATGGAAAAGAAGATTCCAACCCGTTGACTCTTTTTCAAATTGAGAATACAGTGGGAGAAACGATGACTCACATCCCTAAAGGTGCATTCAAAAAGGCTTCTCACAACCCAAACACAAGGGTTTCTTAGAACTACTCCATTATGGAGGATATGGAACAAATGTCTTGTGCAATGTTTTCTCTAGAAGTTCTCCAGATTTTCCCATCACAAAATCAGGAATGATTTTTTTTGAACCTATTGACCATAAACCTTGTCTTTGTAATACCCCAAGGCCAAGCCCCTAATGAATTGTAATGATGCTTAATGATATTATAGGTTGGTGAGCCAAGTATTTATAAGCTAGGAGGCTTATGTGTTTATTAAGCTGGAGAGCCTAATTGTTAAGGACAGATAGCCTACTTTTGTATATGTAATTATGAAAACTAGTAATAAAAATACATCGTTGCATATAGACTGACCATGAAGAAAGAGTCATGGGTCACTAAGCTCCACTGGGTAGGAAAGGGATGGGGATGAGAGGATAGAAAATAGGGGCTAAGATTGAGGGCTTAACCCAAGGGAATATTATAATGTATTTTCTAAAAATACTAAAGTTTGGAAATAAACCTATTTATCCTAAGTTCCTTTGGGGAGACGAACAAACTCCAAGTTGAAAGGAACGAGCTCTTGGAGAGACAAGTGTCACCCAGGATGCATGCATATTTATGTGGGAATTTCCATCGTTGTGGGGGTTTTCTCTCACCATTCGATATCTCTCATGATTCTGCAGTATAACCATTCTCACCATTCTTGTTCTGATCATTATGAGCATTGACCATTTCTTTCTATCTTTCCTCATGCGTTCATTGAGCATTATCCCCATCTTTTGTCCCATGCATGCACACATTCACTCACACACTGAGCAGGATGAAGTCAACCAATTCCCCCATTGTTGAACCCTTTTCCATCGTGAATCTCTGTAATTGTTGAGTTGTCCCTTTTCCTTACCCAATTTTGTTGTTGTGATTTGGAATAGGTGGGTTTTTAGGCTCGTGGTTGAAGAAACAGTTTGTCAGGATTGTGAGAAACTCTCTCTAGGTGAGAGAGTTTGTTGGGAAAGTTATTTCTCTTGGAGGGATTCTAGCAATAGCTACAGAGCTCTGAGAATTCCTGATCCAGACGGTTACCGAAGCCTTGTATGGGAACTGGAGAAGTCAATGGAATGTTGGACAGTGAAGGTGTATATTCCCGGGGTGGGACAAGCATGTGGGGAATGAGATTCTGTGAGAAGTAGGTGTAAGTAGACTCCTGGGAGGGAATCATTCCTATTGCATTGTGTAACTTCCTGTAGTACCATCCTAGCCTAGGATTTCCTTTTCCTTGGGTGGTGTTTATTCCCAGCTCGGGGGTGACCCACTGATGATAGCTTAGAGAAGTGTGGTCTAAGGCTGGGAGTTTTGTGGAAGGTCTAGACACAGTCGATGGATTTCTTAATAAAAAGATAAGTACCAATTCTATGTTCACTGTATGTTGTGTATCTTGTACATGTGTTATAATGTTATCAAAATTTCTTATATATATTGTATGTATGTGTTTATTGTCGCTTCCACATGAATATGTGTATGAGAAGAAAGTTTATGTCTGTGTAAAGTGCATTATATATATAAATATATCATATCAGATTGAAAAGTTTGTTTTGCATTTACTCAAAGTGGAATGATCCTTCCTGGTTGGTTGGGGACGTTACAATTTGGTATCAGATCCCATGGTTTCAGAACTGAGCATGGATGGGTTGTATTAGTGGTTATGGGAAGCCAGGTTCAAAGAGAATTGGGTGAAGAGCTCCAAGGGGGTGCTGAGAGAGCTCCTAGTTGTAATTGGAAGCTCAAGGGGTATAACATTTGAAGAGTTTCAACACAGGAGGGAAACCACCACAACCTTGGTATTGGGCCATCAACTTAAAGTTGGAGTCATGGGATCTATTTAGGAGAAGGCTAACCCTTCACAACCATCAGATATCATAAGAGGAGCACAGTAGTTAAGCACCAAATTCCTTTAGGACTTTTCCCCTCCGGTGGTTTCCAATTACTTGTCGTAAAAGAGACAAAAGAGTTGAAGCTTTGATGTCCTGATGTGAATATCAACTGTAGATCATTCGCGAGGAGGAGAGTCATTTGATTTCCTAGGTAGTTTGGTGGTTCGTAGATTGGATAAATTGGTGGAAGTGTGCGTAGAATGGACTTTCTTCCAAAGTACCGAAGTCCAGAACCAATCTAGACCGTCTATTCCAAGGGACACATGTCTAAATATTAAGAGATGATCAAATTTCGACAGATTAGGGGTTATGTGGTGTTCAGTAATGAGATCCTATGAAGTCTAGAGATCTGAATTTGTGAAATTTGGAGTGAATCTGGATCATTCATGTATGAGGACATGTGTCAGTAGATTAGCATATTCGAGAATTTTTCATTTGGGGGATTTGTGGTGCAGTGTGGAGAAGTCTCTCAAAGACCCGGAGCCCCAAATATATGAATCTCTGAAGTCACCAAGCACCAAAGTGACGTTGCTTGATGACGTCACCTGGGGTGACGTGGGTACACAATATTTGTTCCACGTGTCAGTGTGTTTCATGATTTTAAAAGATTGAATTTCTAGTTGGACCTTGACGCGTGTCACACCTCGGATTGGGTCACGTGTCCACTTCCTTGTTCTTCCACATGGCCCTCCTCTAGAACATGGTTGGTGGCATGACAATTTGCTAGGAAAGTTGGATTTTGTGCAAAGAAGATAATTTGGTGGAGTTAAATGGATCGGTCCCGCAATAACCTCGATCACAATCTATCAAGATCGATGGCTGAGAGGCATTGTGGATATTGAAGTTGCATGGGGGATAATTTTGTAGGACGGTCCCACAATCCAAGCCATAGTTTCCCAGAAGGGGTACATGTTAGCATGGGGATGATTGCAAAATGATCAATGGGTTACTCCAAAACTGTCGACCCCTGTCCCCATGATTCTACAAGTATAAAGTTGATGTGACATGATGATGTCACCTAGGTTGATGTGGACCTACCTAGTTCTGCCACGTGTCACTCGTTTCCATACTTTTGGCAGCCCTTAGGATCGGTTGGAACCTGACATGTGTCACTCAATGTTGGGGCCATGTGTCACCACTTAATGGGTGACAGTTGTACTTCATAGGCCCCAAAAGGTTAATAAATTCTGGATTTCGATGTTCAAGGAAACGTTGTTAAAAGAAATTACGGACCTTTGAAGTCCCGTAGTTCCAAAGTCCCAGAGTTCCGAAGTCTCTAAGTTTTGAATTGATGTGGATTAGTGACATCACTTGGGGTGACGTGGACACACAATATGTATGCCATGTGTTAGTGTGTTTTGATATTTTGAAAGGCTAATTGTGCAGTTAGAATTTGACAAGTTTCACCCCTCAGATTGGGCCATGTGTCCGCTTCTTGGAATCTGCCACGCCGCACCCAGGTTTGGAGTAATAAGTGGACCCCAATGATTCACCGCTTCAATGTTTGAAAGGAATGAAATGATAGGAAGGAGGAAACACCAAATATTCGAAGAGTGGAGTAAATCCTCACCATTCATCGAGAGGGGTCACGCGATAGTATATTTTGTAGCCCAGAGGATTCAAGGCATAAGTAGTTGTGATCAAGAACTACCGAAGGCCCGAAGACCAGAGTCCATCGTGACCATTGATCACCGATTACACGTCAAATAAAGAGAGGGGATCTCCGATGGATCGACCCTTTGGGATTTTGGAAGTGAAGTGTTTTGGAAACCATTGAATCTTGGATTCCCAAAGCTCCTATCCACTATATATTTCAACGAGGAATAAGGATCGTTGATTGCAGAATATGTGTGGCAACACATGCAACATTCCGGAGACTGGGAAGTCTGGAAGGTTCAAGAGTATGAACAGTTTGGAACTCCCAAATCCTAGAGTTTTGTAATAAATCTCAGTCGTTGGTTGCTAAGAAGTTGTGGACTGTAGATCCACCCCAGTTCATGAGTTCAACAATTCGACACTCCCGAGAATTGCAAGGTTGAGGTTGAAAAAAACTCTGGAGAACGAAGCTCTAAAGCATCGAAGTGTTAAATCCCTGAAGTTCCCAAGGCTACAGATAAGTGCTTGTCTATTTGCGGTTGGTCACATGTGATTGAGGGTTGAAATAAAGGGGCTAATGCTTGAAAACTATTTCCAGAAGAGACAAATTTCAAATGGCCATAACTCTTTGGCCAAGGCTCAAAATTGAGAAATGGAGTAGTCATTGGAAAGGTCTTGAATAGTAGAATATAACCATTCACCCATAAATTGGTTCTAGATAGTTAATTTCTCAGTAAATTAGAAGAAATACTTCTGATACTTTATGAATCTGAATTGTTCATGCTTGCATGAAGTTGTTGAGACAGTTAGCCTAACAAAGTTCTGTTGGTTGCACACCTTTGTAGAGTTATTATCTGACAAGAATAACATAATCATTTCAGAGTGAAAAGGGATGGATGATATAGACAAGGCTTACATCCCAGAAGATGAAATCCAAGGAATTGATGTCCATTTGGGTATGAGAGGAAATAAATCCTATGGACATGGTGAAGGAAAGAATGATAGCATGAATATGGTAGAGACCATTATAAAATTGAAGAAGGATGTCCATAGTCACAAAGATAATAATGAAAGGCTTATGAAAGCCAAAGAGCAGCGGGAAGAATTCAACATGAAGTTAATGGAAATCTTGGACATAATAGAAAAGAAGCTAGATAAGAAGAGTAGCCCCAGAAAATCAGGAAGCCACAAAACACCTCAAGAAAAATAAAGAGAAAGGAGTGTTAGAAGACATCACCATCACTCACAAAGGCATTACAATAAGAGATCACAGAGAAACTTGAGTGCATCCCTTGTCAGTAATCATAGGAGGTATGGGGTGGATGAGTTGAAAGGAGAAATGAATAAGATCAAACCTCCTACTTTTGATGGAGAGCACAAGAAGGATGAATATGTTGAGACATGCTTGCTTGGTATGAGGAAGTGCTTCCAATTGCATAACTATTCTTCTCATGCAGAAGGAATAATTTCTATATATCAACTAAAAGGAAATGCATCCATGTGGTGGGATCAACTTGTGCAAGTGCAACACATCAAAGAGAAGAATGTTACACGGAAGGAATTCAAGAATCATTTTGAGAAGAAATACTTAACCAAGAGGTATTATGATAAAAATATGAAAGAGATATTTGAACTTAAACTGGGAAGCATGACTATTGATGAATATGAAAGGAGAATCTTAGAGTTGTTGAAGTATGTCTCCTTCATCAAGGATGATATAATGAATATTCATAGGTACCTGAGTGGGCTTCCATATTTAATAAGTGATAAAATCCAATATGATGACAACAAGACTTTGGAGGAAACCATAAGGAGAAAAAAATGCTTATATGATCAGCAAAAAGGAAATCCTACTTTCCATAAGGCTTGGGAGGACAAGAAGAAGTTTAAGCGGGAACAAAGGAAGAAGGGAAACAAGCCACCATTTTTCAGAAACAGTCCTCAAGGACAACCATCTTTTAGAGAGATCAGAAGGGTTGTTGTAGGTAGGCAAAGGCCAAGGCAAACACCCATGCAATGTTGGGTTTGTAAAGGAGACCAAAAGTATAGATATTGTCCTCACAGAAGTGACAAAGTGAGAGTTCTCCAAAATGTATAGAAAGAAGAAATAATGGAGGACATGGGCATAAGTATTCCAAGGATATATGCATCCTTGGACAATAAGAAAGTTTAGTTTCAATCACACATGATTGAAGAAGGTATGATAAATAACCATTCCTTTATTATTTTAATAGATTCAGGAGCTATTCATAGCTATATATATCCTAAGGTAGTGGAAAGATTGCAATTTCCAATAAAAAAACATGGAAAATATTGGTTGGTACAGCTGGCTACAAGAACCAATAAAAAAGTTGTTGAGTTGGTTAAATCATGTCTAGTGGACATGAATGGGCTAAGTAACAAGGTAGATTTGAAAATCCTTCCATTAGGTTCATATGACTGTCTAATTGTTGTTGGATTACTGAGAGGGGGGGTGAATCAGTAATAGAGCAATTTAATCTCGTTTAACCATATAATCCAAGTGATATATCAATGAAGCATTATTATCCAATAACTGCAGAGTAAATAAGTAGTGAACAAATGAAAAATCATACACATACACAATACACTAGTGTTTTATGTGGAAACCCAAATCGGGAAAAAACCACGGAATGCTTTTTCTTATATGTCTTGAAGAATTACATTCATTGGAAGCACCAACTTCCTTTGTTTTCCTGTTGCAAATGGAAGGAGTTTCCAACCTCCTAGTTTCTCAGGATACAACCTGAGGGAAGCTCCAAC
Organism: Picea engelmannii; assembly: GCA_009831015.1. Classification (NCBI taxonomy): domain Eukaryota; kingdom Viridiplantae; phylum Streptophyta; class Pinopsida; order Pinales; family Pinaceae; genus Picea; species Picea engelmannii. The sequence goes on along the minus strand of ML783816.1, from coordinate 934,859 downwards.
TCCCCAAATATTTGGCTACAACCAGAAGGAGGCTACAACCCCCAATGTTCTCCGGCTACAACCGGAAGGTGGATACAACCACCTGTCCTTGCCCCGTCCTGCCACCCTGAAGTAGAAGTAGAATGATGGAACCACTGTCA
>ML783816.1:913846-931211 GCA_009831015.1 Picea engelmannii | reverse complement strand
TGGGGTAGGCCGTTGGCGAGGTGCCTTCGCAACCTCTTCTGACTGGACAGGTGACTGGATTGTGACAACTCATCTGCTAATCTAATAGATTACAAAGTTCTTCCCACCTGAGATGACTTGGCACTGTGACTTTAAGTAATCTCTGAAACACTTCATCCATGTCTGTATATTTAGCAAATGTAGGCTTAATGAGGAATATATGTCTAATCTCATGTTGGATACTAATATCCAACTGCAGGGCATCCATGAATGCTTTGCCTGTGATGTTCCCTTATATCCCTGCAAACTTGGAACTGTCTTTAGACACTTCAGCCAATATTTTCTTGTAATCAGGGAGTGTCATTAATTTGTCATTAATGACCCTCAGACCAGGCAGGCCTTTCTTTTGGAGAGCATCAATTTTATTGAAGAACTTATGTACTCCTTGATCTATGACTTGAACCTTTTGTTCAAGATGAATAATTAGACCTCTCCTGGTTAAAACCCTTTTTACTTCAAGTATAGTTTCAGTTCTGTCCTCAATCTTTCGTTCTTCTAGTTCCTCTCTGGTCTTGGAATTCAGGAACCTGATGATCTCATTTGCTTGTGATGGCATGTCTCCCAGCTCCACTCTGATTTTCTCAACTGCCTGTTTGATCCTTTGAAGCAACTCATTTTGTTCAAACATGATTTGAATAATGGGCCAGATTTCATTGATGGACTTGATGATGTCTCTCCATACAATCTCTTTGACCTTGGCCAAAGTCTTCCCTGCCATGGTCTTCTTTTGGAGCTGCTGTGACTCCTTCTTGATATGCTCATTCACCTACTTTTCTTTGGACATGCTTGTCTGGAAAGAAGTTCTGATCTCTTGGAGGTTCTCCACTTCTTTCTTAAGCCTCCTGATTTTTTACTCTTACAGGTTCATCCTCTCCATGGACTTGGCAAGGTCTGTTGTTCCTTCTGGTAGTGGCACGGATGTTGCAGATGGAATGGCTGTCACTGTTGTTGTGCTCAAACCTGCAATTGGGATAGCACTCAATGGAATGCCTTCCATTGGCTTCGCCTGCTCTTTCTCCTTTATCAATCTCTCTATCTCAGCCTCCATCTCTTTTAGCTGAGCATTCTGCTCCATGAGTAACTTTAACATCTCATCCTTTTCACCTTCCTTTTCTGCTATCTCCTTGTCCTGTGAGTCCTCTGTGGGCGGGAGTTTCAGTTGTTTTCTTAAGGACGTGATGTCAGCATTTTTCTTTTTTATCATCTCTTCAATAACCTTGACGTTCGCAGGGTTATAACCAATTTTGAGGACCAAATCCTCCAGCGTCTTGATTTTGTTGTATTTCGCGAAAGATGATATTTTCTCCAGCTTGAGTTGGGTCTGAGCATTGCTCAAAGACAATTGAAACTTTGCTACAGAAGCTGAAGAGTGAGCCAATGTGTGAACAACCATCTCTCCTATTTGTTTATGCAGATCCATCTAATCTGCCAGATGCACGTCCTTCACCTGGAACTCGAAAGTGGCCCTTTTGTAATCTGAGATCATCTTGGGATCCGGTACCTGTGCTTGTAGATAAGCCATATGCATCCTACCCTTTTCTGTGTCAAATGTCGAAAGAAGCCTATGCTGAGCTGTGGAAGACTGCTTCCGAAACTGGGCATAAGTGCTGCTAGTGAGGGTCTGGTTCTTCTTCTTGATCAATTCATATTTCTCAAAAATGCCCAACTTGGGCCCAGTTTTGCTTGGTTGAGTATCCATGGGAGAATCTGTGGATTTCTTCGGTATCGCTGTTGTTATTTCTTTTAGTTGGCTCGAACCAAAAGCTAGAGTGACTGGTTTGACCCCTGTGGTAGTTACTGTGGTAGTCAGGACTTCTTGTTCTATTGTCGCGCCAGGCGTTGAAACTGTCTTTGGCCTCTTGGTGTGCATATTGAACTCTTCTGATGACACCTCTGTTACAGGAGGAGACGACTCCTGTCAGGGTCTCTTCTCCTTGGGGACCTGGGGTGTGGTAGTGGGTGGCACACTTGTCGAGGGAACCTATTGTTCCACTTCAACTTGTTGTTCCACGTCCATCAAAGTATCAGGCATCCAGACTGTTTGATTTGCAAATTTCTCGATCTCTGGCTTGGACTCATGATCATATGGGACATTCTTATTTTTCACTCTCATTTCCGAAATGATCCCGCATGGATCATAGCGCCAGGTGAAACTTGTGAAGAATTTCATCTCCTTTAACATTTTGTCTGCTTCCTCTCCTGCGCCTCGACTATTGCAGATGAAAGAACCAATCTGCCCCTTAATTCTCAATTGTTTCTTCTTCTTCAGGGAAACAAAGTGAATGTCATCTGAATTCATTATTTGCCTAATATATTCTAATGCAAAAATCCTTACCGGCACATATAGAGGTAGTTTGTAAGGTGCCAATTCGCACCCGAAGACTCTGATTTCGGTGTGGTTCTAATATAAGTACCAGTCTCCTGTCTTTGCGTTGTCCGAGAGATGCAGAACTCTCTGGACTTCATCGTTTATTCGTGGCTCAGGCCTGCCACTCAACATGCTAACCACCAGGTGGTAAAACTGATCAATGAAATCTTTGAAGTCATATTCAGCAGAGTTACGCTTCAGAAGAGAAGTCCATGTAGTGACCGGCTGGGGCCTTTCGTCTGCATCCATCTTCTGCATGGAGAAGCTGAATTTTTCGCCTTGGAAGTAAATGAACATGTATGCCAGAATGGAAGAATATCTCAACATACCCTCTGTGCCGAAACTCACGAATTGTTCATGAATATTATCGTCCAAGAATGTGTTGTAGTCGAATTGCGTTGTGGGATTTTCATCGTTTGAGAAAATGGACAGAAAACCTAGGATGGGTTCGTCTACCCATTGGTCAGAATAGTAACCAAGCAGGGCATAGAGGGAAGAAATGATTTGATTTCCTTTGGTAGAGAAAAGGAAAGAAGGGTAAGGGGGATTGGTGGAAGGGAGTTGAGCAGAAGGGGGAAGGAAGAGCTCGAATATATGAGCTCTCTGTGGAAAGGTCATTTTCTGATATAACTCAGTGAGGATTTCTAAATTGAAGGGGGACACAGATTCAGCACGGGGAATTTGCATCATCTGGTCAATATCTTCAGGAGTGATGAAGAAGAGGACATCTCCAGATGAAGAGACGATGGCCTTCTGGTCGGGGATGTAATGGGCTTGGCATTTCAACGCGAATTCAGGGAAGTGGTGGATCTGGGGAAACATGTACAGGGGAAAATTGGACTCCCAGAGTCCAATTTCGTCGCTTTGGTCCAAGAACACGTCCGGGATCCATGTCTGGAGATCTGAAAAATCAAAGTCACATATGGTATCAGCAATCAGCCTGTCTTTATCGACCAATGGGATTTTGTCGAGGTCGACGAAGGCAGAAGGAAAGGGTTCTCTTCTCCTTCCACTGGTCTTGGCTTTGGCGCCATCTTAGCAACAGTACCTGCAATACAAAATATGTTAGTGGGGTCTACTGGTTGTGGAGGAAGGAAACGGGGAAGCTATGGAGGAATAATAGGTCAGTTTTCTGGCGCGATGGATGATTCTGGCGCAAGGGATGAATAACGAATGAAAAGGGCATAACGGTACTTTTATTCAAAACTGGAGTCAGTTGGACGCGGGAAAACGGTCAGCATGACAACGGGCATATTATCTAGTTATTAATGGACAACGGGCCACTTGGGGTGATATGGCAGGTGACGGTCACCAAAGTATACGGACGACTGACGTGGAGGTTGGTGATTGGAGGTAAAAGTCGCCAAAGGAGGTTGTTCATGAGTGAAGGGGGTTAGGTACTGACAACATGGACTGACAGAAGTTATGGGAAGTGACACGACCCCAAGAGCAAGTGGAACAAGTGGACTCAGTGGAGGATGACGTCCAGGGGCGACAGGATGTTAGGCAGCATGTGGGGGATGGGACTTCTGGACCAATAGGACACTGCCACATGTAACAAGGGGCCCGCCGAAAGGAATATTCATTTCGGACCCTCCCCCCTTGGTTAAAAGCAGAACACCAGGGGGGGTCTGAAATCCATTATGAGCCATTGATCTGCGCGCTTATTTTCTGGCCACAGATCTGAGCGTTCTCTTTAATACCCATTTCGGACCCCCCCCTCCATTAAAAGAAGAATGGATGGGGGGGTCCAGAATAAAATGTGGACCGTATATTTAAGCTCTCTATTCTGGACCGTCTAGATGTGTGCACGTGATATTACCAATTCTGGACCCCCCCCCCCAATTAAAATAAGAATTGTCGGGGGGGGGGGGTCCGGAATCCATTGTGGACCGTAGATTTGAGCGCTTCTCCCTGAGCCGTCCAGATGAGCGCCCAAGTTATTACCGATTCCAGACCCCCCCCCCGGTTAAAAGAAGAATGTCGGGGGGGTCTGGAATGCGCTGTGAGCCGTCGATCTCAGCGCCATGGTCGAGACCATTGATAAGTGCGAGAAACATAGATCAGGAGTAAATAACGTAGGCACTTGGGGAAAACTTAGGATAAAATCCATTTTATGGGTTTTTCTTCAATTTTACAAAGGAACACCACCATGGGACATCGTCTAAACTATAATAAGGCAATGGAGACATGGCATAGCATTTTCATCAATCTGGTTTCATGGGTGGTGAAGCAAATCAACCAACTTACCTACTCGCTAACCTATCTTCCTAGGAMAATTAACCCAGATTAAACTGTTGGGTTAAGAAATTACTCTACTTGAAGGCTATCTAACCAGGATTAGACAGTCTGGTCGGATTTATTCACTAATCTAACCTAGGGGATACCTGACCAGGATTAGACAGTCTGGTCAGATTTATTCACTAACCTATGAACATCAAATTTAAAAAGAACTTGGCCATTCTTGAAAGGTATGGCCAAGCTATTGTTATTGCATGGGGCTTTTCTTTCAATTCTTTTATGCCCTCTTTTCTTTTTCCTTTTTTCTTTTTCTTTTCTTTTTTTCTTTTTCTTCTTCCTCAAATTATTTGCAGAATGAAAAATCATTTGTCAATCAAAATACTAGAACAAATAATATCTCAGTCACCAGTTGATGCCCTAATTTTATAGGGTGATAACAGCGGCTCCACCTGGGGATGGTACTTGCCCTGTTAAGTTCCAAGAATCCTGGTTTCTGTCATTATGAACAAATCTGTCTAGTAACCTTCATTGGTTTTATTCTTGAAAGGAGAAAAACAATGATCAGCAGCTTAGGGCCTTCCCTTCGGGCTTCAACCAAATGAATACTGCTCCTCGCTTGGAAAATGCAAGAAAAATGAAAATTAACACGGTATGTACAGTGGAGAGTGGTTTCCTCAATTCTATTACTGAGGTGGGACATAATGTTTCAGCATCCTGCCATTCACAGGTGCTCCTGGAAGATCTGACCCGTCAGCATTGTTTAGCAAAAAGGCATTGTGTCCTCTGAAAGCTTGGATCATGTAAGGTCCTATCCATAGATTGTCAAATTTCCCATGCTTTCCTTTGTCCTCGTTCCGGGCATCCCATCTCAACACTAGATCTCCCAGCTCAAAATCATCCTCCTTGGTTCGTTTGTCAAAGATCTTCTTGATGTTCTCTTGGACGACCTGTGTTTTGTTGAAAACTTCTTCTCTAGTCTGTTGCAAATGAATCATTTGGTTGATTCTTCTCAGTGAGTCATTTGGCTCAGCTTGTATCTCCTGAAGTAACTTCATGATAGGGACTCCCAAATAAGTTGGGAAAACAGCCTCGGTACCATAGACCGGCTGGTATGGCGACATACCAATTGACCTTTTGGTGGTCAGTCTATCTGCCCATAAAGAAAATACCAACTTATCATGCCATGACATTTTGTTTTCGTGCAAGGTTTTCTTTATGATATTCACCAAAGTTTTGTTTGAGGACTCTGCCAACCCATTCCCCTAAGGGTAATAGGTTGTGGAATGCCCCAAGACAATGTGGTAATGGTTGCATAAATCTATGAGCTTCTTCGATCGAAAGGCAGTTGCATTGTCAGTAATGATCTTTCTAGGACAACCAAAACGAGACAAAATATTATTTTCAAGAAATCTGATAATAACAGAGTCAGTTGCTTGCCTGCTTGGTACAGCCTCGATCCATTTGGAAAAATAATAAGTGGCAGTAAGAATCCACCTATGTTGGCCTAAAGACGGAGGGTGTATTTCTCCAATGAAGTCAAGTCCCCATTGCTGGAAAGGAGCCTCAACTAAAATTGGTTTAAGAAGAAGAGGAAGGAGTTTCCTTTTACCTTCAAATAGTTGACACTGGTGACAGGATGTTACTTTCTGATGTACATCTGCAAACAGGGTGGGCCAGTAAAACCCATCTCTGAGTATTTTGTTGGCTGTAACCTCCTAGTTCAAATGGCCACCACATTCTCCTGCATGAAACTCCTGCAACACTTTGTCATCCTCATCTTTCAGTAAACAATTTAAAAGGATGCCTGCAGGGTCTTTCCAATACAAATTTCCTTCTAGAATACGGAATTTCAATGCCTTCAACTTTAAAAATCTAGCTTTAGTCTTAGTTAAACCAGGGGGAGCTTGTAAATTTTGTAAAACAAATATAAGGTCTGCATACCATGGAGAGTTGAGAAATACCTCTCTAACATTTGGAGTCGCCATCTCACCCTGTTCATCTGCCACATCTAGAAAATTAATGTCAAGAGCCTGGAAGTTAGATTCAGCCATCAGTTTGGCAAGGCCCTAGCCTTTGATCAATTTTGTGGGCTTAATCTCTATGTCATATTCTAGAATAACTGCAATCCATTTTCCCCTTCTCCCATCAGGGTTTTCTTGTGTCAATATATTCTTAACTACCACGTTCAGAACATAAGCTATGGTGTGTGAATGGAGAATGTAGACCCTGAAGTCCTTTATGGCTTTTACCAAAGCAAAATCTTTCTTCTCCATGATGTTGTAGTTCAATGTAGCATCTCTTAAAGCTTTGTTGAAGAAAGCTATGGGTTGTTCATACCCTTCACTATTCTTCTGCAGTAATACCATTGCTATAGTATGTTCGGAGGTGAAAGAAAAAAGATAGAAATCTTTAGTGAAGTCGAGACTGATCAAGACTGGGGCTTCTGTGAGTGCTCGTTTTACTTGTTCGAAGGATTTCCTGGACTCAGAGTCCCATTTTATTTCTACATCCTTTTTTAGCATGTTTGTAATGTTTCTGAGGAGTTCGGCTAGATTGGGAATGAATCTCCGTAGAAAGTTAATTTGTCCAATAAAATACGGTAGTTCCTTGAGGTTTCTTGGGTGTTCTACTTTTAGTATGGCCTCTATTCTGCTGGGATCAATCCTGATTCCATCTTTAGAGATGATATGTCCCAGCAGTTTTCCTTCTTCTAACCCAAAAAGATATTTCTTAGGATTTAAAGAAATCCAAAACCTCTTGCATTTTTCAAAAACTCGTCTAAGGTGCTGCAGGTGTTCGTCATCAGTTTTGGAAAACACAATCACATCATCTAAATAAACGACAATAAACTTACCTGCTTCTTCCACGAAGGCGATATCCATTGCCCTCTGAAACATGGCTCCTATGTTCATTAGACCAAAAGGCATATTCACATACATGAAAGTGCCCCATGGTGTGGTAAAAGCGGTTTTATCCTGACCATCTGGGTGAACTAGGACCTGGTTGTAGCCTGAGAAACCATCTAACAGAGATATCCTACTGGACCCGACCACCCTTTGCAGGAGATGGTCCATTTTCGGTAATGGGTAATTATCTTTCAGGGATACTTTGTTCAAATTTCGGAAATCAATACAGAGCCTGATTTCCCCAGTTTTCTTCCGCGTAGGGACTAAATTAGAGACCCACTTAGAGAAACGTAGCGGTACTATGATCTTGGCATCATACATTTTCTTGATTTCTTTTTCTATCAGGGGAAGCAACTTGGGATTTATCCTCCTAAGTTTCTGCCTAAAAGGTTTTTGATCTTCCTTTATGGGAATCCTGTGTTCGATGATGCTGGTATCATAGGATTTCAAATCTTCATAACCCCAGGCAAAAACATCATCATATTCTTTGAACAGTTCAATGTATTTGATTTTTTGTTCTGGGGGTAAGGATTTGGACAGTTTGACCATCCAAGGTTTTTCTTCGGTCCCTATGTTACATTCTTCTACCTCTTGTCCGTGTGCTTCAATTTTGGGTTTCTTAGCTACATCGTCACTGTCAAATAAGTCTTCTAAAGGAACAAGACCTCTAGGAAAAATATTGCTTTTCAACTGTAAAACGTCAACATCTGATTCATCACCCCCTAATTCTTCTGATTCTACGATATTTACACTATCACGTTCAAAATCCAAACTATTTACATTTTCGTCTTCATTATCTAAGTCTATATTAGAACATTCAAAATCATTTTTACATTGCAGAAAGTCATCAATCTGATCGTTGTTTCCAAATACTTGCCAGTACCTGATATTGTCTGGGACTGTAGTTCTGTATTTCACTTCAACAGTATATGGGCGAGTCGCGTGGAAGGGGGTCTTACAGGTGGCTGCTGACGTAGCTAATCCATCAGCCAGGATATTCTTCCCTCTCGGCATTACCTGCAAGTCAACTTTAGTAAAACACCTCAAGGCATCAAGAATAGCATTCCTGTAGGCTCTAAGGCGTGGATGTTTGGCAGAGTACTCACCTTTGATTTGCTTGATTATTAATTCAGAATCACCCCTCACCATTATCTGCTTGGCACCAACCTTTTTCAACAGTTTCAGGCCGAGCATAAGAGCTTCATACTCGACAACATTGTTAGTGCACTGGAAATTTAACTTGTAGGAATGGTTTTCTGAGTACCTGTTTCTGTGATTATGTAGCCAGACCCTAGCTCCTGCTCCTTCTTTACTCACATCTCCATCAAAATCCATACTCCAGAAGTCAGCGGGTAACTCTTCAGTTATCATGTTCTTCATTTTTGCTACCTCGAGGTTCTCTGAGCCTTCATCTTGAACATATAGGTCTTCCATGAGTTGAGTGTCCTGCTCTTCCGTATCACCATCGTTGTACAAGATGAATGAATCAAGATCAGAATGTGCAGAGTAAAGGGGGTAATTGTGAGGTTTCTCTTGGCTACTGACCATGTACTTCATCAGTGTTTCCCTATATAACCTTCTTTGTTGTCCGAACACTGGGATGGTGGCGTAAGACATATCCAATTGCAGGGTTCCTTTCAACTTGGCTCCCCAAGACCTGGAGAGCAACATTCCATACTTAGGTGGGATGTCTGCAACTACTACATCCATTACCATGCTTTTTGAAGGGATTTGAACCAGAGTGATGCATAGGTCTTTAATTAAACCAATACATTTGACTTTGTTGGAGTCAAATGAATGTAAATCCTTATACGGTCTGGTGACCTCCAGTCCCAGTTTTTCCATTACTACTTTGGGCATCAGATTATGTGAGGCGCCTGAGTCCAGCATAGCGTTATGTAATATCAAGTCGTGTATGTTTAAACTGATGTAAAAGGGAGCTACATCACCGGTATCGTCTCGACCATTTACCTCAGGTCCAAAAAGGAGCTCGGGATGATCGTCTGTAAGGTTCACAGTGTCTGAATGAGTCACTGATCCAATAGTCAAGGCCTTGGTGCCTATGTGAGGTTCAATGGCCAATGATTTTAGTACCTCTGAAGGATAACCACCTCTGTTCATCAACTCTGTAAGTGGGATAGGAATTTTTATTTTGGCCAATTCTCCCTCTAGGCTAAAAGGTGCAAGAGCTCGAGCCTGACTCATTGACTCTGGTTGGTCCACCATATTATTCCGCTCAGAATTAATGGGTGGATTAATAGGTGAAACTTCGGGATGTGCTGGTCTTTTCAGTATGGTGATGTTTTTCTTCCCCGAAGCGTCGGTTTTACCCCTCTCTGAAGACTTTTCAGCAGTGGTCTTCTCAGGAGTTTTCTCAGCAGTAGTTGGCTCAAGGGTTTTCTCAGTCTCAGCTACCTTTTGCGTTTCGGTCGTCTTTTTCGAGGAATTTCCTTCTGTCTTCTTACTTCGCAGATTGTATTGATGATGCACCTCCAAAATAGCGTTTTCAAAGGCCTATTGTTCTGCATCTTTGGCCTCCTCACTTACCTTTGTTTGATTTAGCAGAAATAGTTCCTGCTCTTCTTGAGTAAGGAAAATGGCCTCGTTGTCATCAATGCCCATGAGGTTGATATGAGTGTCCTCCAATTCCTCAATTACTTCCCCCCCTTCATCAGCATAGTTTTCCTGCAGGGGAGGCCTGATCGGCTGATCAGGCCCTCTCTGATCCCTTTGATCTCTTTGATCTCTTTGATCTCTTTGATCTCTTTGCCTGATTTGAAGAGGTTTTCTTCTAAAATTGGGGTTTCGAATCTGAGGGGCAGGTGCGTTGTCTCTCGGAGGATTTCTATCTGAAATAATCGTTCTTTCTATCAATAATTCCAAGGTTCTGACCACAGAATCCAATTTGGAATTAGTGGTTGATGTGGAAGGTTCTTCTTTGATCGTGACTTTCCTTTCTGACCTTTGACGGACCCGTTTCGCCAAGAGATTGGCCTCTACAGTTATAGCACTGTTCTGCATATCTGCCAAGGTGGTAGAGTTTCTTTCTCTTAATTGGTATGACATATCCGCATCAAACCCATCAGGTAATTTTATCAACACCATCCCCTGCGGAGGTTTAATTTCAGCCGGAATAGCATTGTACAAATTATTAAAATGGGTGCAGTAATCTTGTACTGACTCACCTTGATTTCTTCTTATAGTCTCATATTCTGACAGTATCTAGAGAGGGTTTTTCTTTACCTCCCATCTGTCAAGAAAACTTCTATGGAACGCAAGAAGGTCAGGGATTGAGGTGGCGGGTAACGCTTTGAACCATTTCTTTACTTCTCCTATCAAACTTTGGGCGAACAACCTCATTTGGATGTCAACTTCATCTACTTCCTGCAAATCGAAGTAGTCATTCATTTTGTCCACATGTTGTTGGGCGTTTAAAGGTCCGGTTGCTTCGAACTGTGGAAGTCGTGTTTGGTAATCTTGGGGCATGGCATGTCACGGTGCAGCCAACACCAGCGGAGAAAATCGAGCTGCCATGATGGGTGGAGGAGGTGGAATGACAACTTGGATGGTTGGAGAGGTAGCGACTGAAGACGAGGAAGAGGAGGGACTGAGCGGTACTGAGGTAGTGATTGGTAGTTTAGTCGTGGGAGACAAGACTTCAGGGGTTCGAGGTTGCAACACAGTTGGGTCAAAAAAGAGTCCAGTCATGAAAGTTTCAGATCGTGTTCTAACCAAGCTTCGGGGTGGAAAGGTAACAAGATCAAGGTTTTGAGAGATATCTGGTTCTCCGGAAAAGTAAGGAAAATTACACAGGGAAGTATGACTCACTGAATCGACTGCTAAGGGTTTTCGCCTGCGCAACTGCTCGAGGTTGTCTAACACTACCGCATGTTTTGGGTTTGGATGAGATCGAGTATGAACTTTCTTGGAAGCCAGAACTATTTTTGGGTTTTTATAATATGTATTTTTTTTAATTTTATGAGTCTGAAAATAATATGTACAAAATTTGATCGACCTCTAAACATTACTTTCTTCTCAAAGTTTATCGTTCTTTTAGGGGAAAGAAAACGTGAAATTATCAATTTTTTAGTTCTTCCCCAGTATGGTTGCCATTATGTTAGCACTCTGTAAATTTCCCAGAGGTTGACAAAGAAGGAATCCACAAAGGTAACTTTATCCAACCGCTTTTAAAGCTGGGATCTAGCCCTTCCATCTTCAGAGAGGGATCTCTCTATATGATTTAGCTTTGTTTTTAAATTAGATATTAGGCTAGGTGAATGGGACAAGTAGGTTTTGTTGTAAAAGTGGTTTATAAATTGGTTGAGACTGTCTACACATCTATTGGGCTATGGGGTCTGTGTTTAATCAAATAACAGATTCAACCAGAAATGCCGAAAAAGAACTTCACAGGGCGAGATAATACATTCACTGGATCTTTAGTAATTAAAATGATGGACATAAGAAAAGATAAGAAAAATAACTTCAACTAACAAGCAGTTAAGAATTTCTCAATTGAAGGTATTAGAAGATAAACATTTAAATCCTTAGAATTAGAAACAGGGTATCCAAGATAAATCCTGCAACTTTACGCTATTCATAAAGATTAGTCCCAGAAAACAAAATGATTACAGAGCAAGAAAAACATTTAACTTAGAAAATCAACATCACCAGTGAACATACGCAAGAATCCTGTAAAATGCCTTCTTCTTTATTAATGGCGGATCTAAAAAATAATACAGTTTGATAGMAATAGGGTGTKCGAATCAAMAACCTCCAATACTTYGAGAGTTGAAGTAWTTATAATCTCAAAATACAAACGCTCYTGTCGTAACTGATCAGGACRTKCTCATTCTATTTTTAGTCTAACTACTTTAACTAATCAAAAAYTGTTTGATGACTCATTTCAACTGCATGCGGAACTTCTGGGGTAGGYCGTTGGCGAGGTGCCTTCGCAACCTCTTCTGACTGGACAGGTGACTGGATTGTGACAACTCATCTGCTAATCTAATAGATTACAAAGTTCTTCCCACCTGAGATGACTTGGCACTGTGACTTTAAGTAATCTCCGAAACACTTCATCCATGTCTGCATATTTAGAAAATGTAGGCTTAATGAGGAATATATGTCTAATCTCGTGTTGGATACTAATATCCAACTGCAGGGCATCCATGAATGTTTTGCCTGTGATGCTCCCTTGTATCCCTGCAAACTTGGAACTGTCTTTAGACACTTCATCCAATCTTTTCTTGTAATCAGGGAGTGTCATTAATTTGTCATTAATGACCCTCAGACCAGGCAGGCCTTTCTTTTGGAGAGCATCAATTTTATTGAATAACTTCTGTACTCCTTGATCCATGACTTGAACCTTTTCTTCAAGCTGAAGCATTAGACCTCTCTTGGTTAAAACCCTTTTTACTTCAAGTATAGTTTCAATTCTGTCCTGAATCTTTAGTTCTTCTAGTTCCTCTCTGGTCTTGGAATTCAGGAACCTGATGATCTCATTTGCTTGTGCTGGCATGTCTCCCAACTCCACTCTAATTTTCTCAACTTCCTGTTTTCTCCTCTGAAGCAACTCATTTTGTTCAAACATGATTTGAATCATGGGCCAGATTTCATTGATGGACTTGATGATGTATGTCCATACAATCTCTTTGACCTCTGCCAAAGTCTTCCCTACCATGGTCTGCTTTTGGAGCTGCTGTAACTCCTTCTTGATATGCTCATTCACCTACTTTTCTTTGGACAGGCTTGTCTGGAAAGAAGTTCTGAGCTCTTGGAGGTTCTCCACTTCTTTCTTAAGCCTGCTGATTTCTAACTCTTGTAGGTTCATCCTCTCCATGGACTTGGCAAGGTCTGTTGTTCCTTCTGGTAGTGGCACGGATGTTGCAGATGGAATGGTTGTCACTGTTGTTGTGCTCAAACCTGCAATTGGGATAGCACTCAATGGAATGCCTTCCATTGGCTTCGCCTGTTCTTTCTCCTTTATCAGTCTCTCTATCTCAGCCTCCATCTCTTTTGGCTGAGCATTCTGCTCCATGAGTAACTTTAACATCTCATCCTTTTCACCTTCCTTTTTTGCTATCTCCTTGGCCTGTGAGTCCTCTGTGGGCGGGAGTTTCAGTTGTTTTCTTAAGGACGTGATGTCAGCATTTTTCTTTTTTATCATCTCTTCAGCAGCCTTGACGTTCGCAGGGTCATAACCAATTTTGAAGACCAGCTCCTCCAACGTCTTGATTCTGTTGTCTTTCGTGAAAGATGGTATTTTCTCCAGCTTGAGTTGGGTTTGAGCATTGCTCAAAGACACTTGAAACTTTGTTGCAGAAGCTGAAGCATGAGCCAATGTGTGAAAAACCATCTCTCCTGTTTGTTTATGCAGATCCATCTGATCTGCCGGATGCATGTCCTTCGCCTGGAACTCGAAAGTGGCCCTTTTGTAATCTGAGATCACCTTGGGATCCGGTACCTGTGCTTGTAGATAAGCCATATGCATCCTACCCTTTTCTGTGTCAAATGCCGAAAGAAGCCTATGCTGAGCTATGGAAGACTACTTCCGAAACTGGGCATAAGTGCTGCTAGTGAGGGTCTGGTTCTTCTTCTTGATCAATTCATATTTCTCGAAAATGCCCAACTTGGGCCCAGTTTTGCTTGGTGGAGTATCCATGGGAGAATCTGTGGATTTCTTTGGTATCGCTGTTGTGATTGCTTTAAGTTGGCTCGAACCGAAAGGTAGAGTGACTGGTTTGACCCCTGTGGTAGTTACTATGGTAGTCGGGACTTCTTGTTCTATTGTCATGCTAGGCGTTGAAACTGTCTTTGGCCTCTTGGTGTGCATCTTGAACTCTTCTGATGAAACCTCTGTTACAGGAGGAGACGACTCCTATCGGGGTCTCTTCTCCTTGGTGACCTGGGGTGTGGTAGTGGGTGGCACACTTGTCGAGGGCACCTGCTGTTCCACTTCAACTTGTTGTTCCACGTCCATCAAAGTATCAGGCATCCAGACTGTTTGATTTGCAAATTTCTCGATCTCTGGCTTGGACTCATGATCATATGGGACATTCTTATTTTTCACTCTCATTTCCAAAATGATCCTGCATGGATCATAGTGCCAGGTGAAACTTGTGAAGAATTTCATCTCCTTTAACATTCTGTCTGCTTCCTCTCCTGCGCCTCGACTATTGCAGATGAAAGAAACAATCTGCCCCTTGATTCTCAATTGGTGCTTATTCTTTAGGGAAACAAAGTGAATTTTATCTGAATTCATTATTTGCCTAATATATTCTAATGCAAAAATCCTTACCGACACATATAGAGGTAGTTTGTAAGGTGCCAATTCGCACCCGAAGACTCTGATTTCAGTGTGGTTCTGATATAAGTACCAGACTCCTGTCTTTGCATTGTCCGAGAGATGCAGAACTCTCTGGACTTCATCGTTTATTCATGGCTCAGGCCTACCACTCAACATGCTAACCACCGGGTTGTAAAACTGATCAATGAAATCTTTGAAGTCATATTCAGCAGAGTTACGCTTCAGAAGAGAATTCCATGTAGTGACCGGCTGGGGCCTTCCGTCTGCATCCATCTTCTGCATGGAGAAGCTGAATTTGTCAGCTTGGAAGTAAATGAACATGTATGCGAGAATGGAAGAATATCTCAACATACCCTCTGTTCCGAAACTCACGAATTGTTCATGAATATTATCGGCCAAGAAGGTGTTGTAGTCGAATTGCGTTGTGGGCTTTTCATCGTTTGAGAAAATAGACAGAAAATCCAGGATGGGTTCGTCTACCCATTGGTCAAAATAGTAACCAAGAAGGGCACAGAGGGAAGAAATGATTTGATTTCCTTTGGTAGAGAAAAGGGAAGAAGGGTAAGGGGGATTAGTGGAAGGGAGTTGAGCAGAAGGAGGAAGGAAGAGCTCGAATATCTGAGCTCTCTGTGGAAAGGTCATTTTCTGATATAACTCAGTGAGGATTTCTAAATTGAAGGGGGACGCAGATTCAACACGGGGAATTTGCATCATCTGGTCAATATCTTCAGGAGTGATGAAGAAGAGGACATATCCAGATGAAGAGACGATGGCCTTCTGGTTGGGGATGTAATGGGCTTGGCATTTCAACGCGAATTCAGGGAAGTGGTGGATCTGGGGAAACATGTACAGGGGAAAATTGGACTCCCAGAGTCCAATTTCGTCTCTTTGGTCCAGGAACACGTCCCGGAGCCATGTATGGAGATATGAAAAATCAAAGTCACATATGGTATCAGCAATCAGCCTTTCTTTATCGACCAGTGGGATTTTGTCGAGTTCGATGGGAGGCGGAAGGAAAGGGTTCTCTTCTCCTTCCACTGGTCTTAGCTTTGGCGCCATCTTAGCAACAGTACCTGCAATAAACAATATGTTAGTGGGGTCTACTGGTTGTGGAGGAAGGCGACGGGGAAGCTATGGAGGAATAATAGGTCAGTTTTCTGGCGCGATGGATGATTCTGGCGTGAGGGATGAATAACGAATGAAAAGGGCATAACGGTACTTTTATTCAAAACTGGAGTCGGTTGGACGCGGGAAAACGGTCAGCATGACAACGGTCATATTATCCAGTTATTAATGGACAATGGGCCACTTGGGGTGATATGGCAGGTGACGGTGACGAAATTATACGGACGACTGACGTGGAGGTTGGTGATTGGAGGTAAAATTCGCCAAAGGAGGTTGTTCATGAGTGAAGGGGGTTAGGTACTGACAACATGGACTGACAGAAGTTATGGGAAGTGACACGACCCCAGGAGCAAGTGGAACAAGTGGACTCAGCAGAGAATGACATCCAGGGGCGACGGGATGTCAGGCAGCATGTGGGGGATGGGACTTCTGGACCAATAGGACACTGCCACATGTAACAAGGGGCCCGCCTAAAGGAATATTCATTCCGGACCCCCCCCATTGTTTAAAAGCAGAACACCAGGGGGGGTCTGAAATCCATTATGAGCCATTGATATGCGCGCTTATTTTCTGGCCGCAGATCTGAGCGCGCTCTTTAATACCCATTCTGGACCCCCCCCCTCCATTAAAAGCAGAATGGATGGGGGGGTCCGGAATCCAATGTGGACCGTAGATTTAAGCGCTCTATTCTGGACCGTCTAGATGTGCGCCCATGATATTACCAATTCCGGACCCCCCCCACCCCCCCCGGTTAAAATCAGACTGGTCGGGGGGGTCCGGAATCCATTGTGGACCGTAGATTTGAGCGCTTCTCTCTGAGCCGTCCAGATGAGTGCCCAAGTTATTACCGATTCCGGACCCCCCCCCCCCCGGGTTAAAAGCAGAATGGTCGGGGGGGTCCGGAATGCGCTGTGAGCCATCGATCTTAGCACCGTGGTTGAGACCGTTGATAAGTGCGAGAAACATAGATCAGGAGTAAATAATGTAGGCACTTGGGGAAAACTTAGGATAAAAGCCATTTTATGGGTTTTTCTTCAATTTTACAAAGGAACACCACCATGGGACATCATCTAAACTATAATAAGGCAATGGAGACATGGCATAGCATTTTCATCAATCTGGTTTCATGGGTGGTGAAGAAAATCAAGCAACTTACCTACTCTCTAACCTATCTTCCTAGGACAATTAACCCAGATTAAACTGTTGGGTTAAGAAATTACTCTACCTAAAGGTTATCTGACCAGGATTAGACAGTCTGGTCGGATTTATTCACTAATCTAACCTAGGGGCTACCTGACCAGGATTAGACAGTCTAGTCAGATTTATTCACTAACCTATGAACATCAAATTTAAAAAGAACTTGGCCATGCTTGAAAGGTA
>ML783816.1:861439-887140 GCA_009831015.1 Picea engelmannii | reverse complement strand
TCTTTTTAGCCAACTTTGTATAGTTTTGGCCCTTTTGATGTGCTGTGGAGTTAATCCTTGTGCCATGGATGATTGTTTTTCTGTGTTGATGATGTTGAGTTCTTGTCGCCCTGTGCGGACGAAATTTCAGTGATAACACTATGTATTGACTTCAGACAATTGAACAAAGTGACTATAAATAACAAGTATCCTTTGCCAAGGATCGATGATCTGTTTGATCGGTTAAAGGATGCAATGATATTCTCAAAGATTGATCTCAAGTCATGATATCATCATGTAAATATCAAATATGAAGTGATGCAGACCCCCTACGCTCGGGCCGAGATCTGCTTAGGATATTCACTAAAACCATGCCAAGGGTTAATTAAACCCTTTGTTTAAGCTACAAAGGACTTCGGGTTTCAGGAGTTGGAGAGTCCCAATGTATTTCCATGGCTCTTGGGAAATTCCGAAATGTGAAATGTCAACGAAGTTTGACTCTTCCAATGCAAAAAGCACATGAGTTTCGGCTTTCGGGGCTTTGAGCGAACAACCAACAGTCATTTCTCTCCCTTATGATTCCCCGAACTCCAAAATGTCGGAATGCCAAAATGGGCTCAACGTCCCAAGGAATGTGATATCGATGGCCTTTTAGGATTTCCGCCGAAGCTTGACCCCTCCTTTTACTTCTGTCGCACGTACCTTCTAACTGAGACTTGGGACCCACCTTTTCGTCATTTTCCTTTTCGCTATTTCGGGAGTTGCGTTGACCATGAAACTCTACCTCTTGAGTCCCGAAACCCCGAAACCCGATTGGTACCCAATGGCTATTGTCCCTCAACCTTTTCAGGAATTTTTCCTTTCCCTCTTCAGGATTTCGCGAACTGGGAATTTGAAACTCTTGATTCCAAATGCATTGCCTCCTCTACTTCTTGAACTTTGGAAAACCGAAATGCCGAAATCCCACACCAAAGGCACACCCCGTTTCGAGACTTCAGGATTTTCAATGCAAAGGGTCTCGATTCCTTGTCATCGGAATTTATGGTATGCCGAACCCCGAATTACCGAAATTCTGAAATTCCACACATGATAATCTCCTTTGTGATTCGGGAATTTGTGTGACCAAGGATTTTGGCCTGCACTCCAAACTTGCGAATCCCGAATCCTTGAAATGATATGATGGATCAAACTGACCACGATCAATAGTCCACATTGACTCTTGATGTCAGGGTGCTGGATTCATCCAACTCCTAACCACCTTACAGATCCTCTAGATCCTACGCTCCTCGCAACTTCGTGAGTTCTCCACGGAGAATTCTGACCACCAGATGCACTCCTCAATGACTTCTTCCCAAACAACTCGGTGTTATCCCTCCTGAACTTGACTTCTATGAGTCAATTTTTATCTCCATCTCCCTTTGAGCACTTCAAAGGTGTTATCCTTCTTGAGCATTCACTTGTAACTCAAGCTTACCAAAAGGACTCTTGCTCGCACTCCTTGTGGCAAATCTTCAAATAACCCCTAGTTATTTGAGTCTCCGATCCTGTGCACTCTTTGCAACATAAATCTCTCAATATTTTTTCTGGATTTATAAAATCCAAGTCTTCAATTAGCCTGCACACACCTTGTGTTGTGCTACTTATATGTTTAGTATAATTCACTCATTAATTATCAATCTGGGATTCATAATCAACAAAGTTACAAGACACCAGTAAGAAAGGTAATTCCTAATGTCACGAGTATAGAATCAAACTAGATTATGTATGTTGGAAACAAATCAAAATAGAAAAATGAAATGAACTTTGGTTGTCTTTCACAGAGAGGCTATCTACTCCATTATGGCACATGCAAGTATGATATGGAGTTGGTTTGATAGATCAAGTCTGCTATCTGACCCAGAAAACTAACTATGCAATCCACACTTTCTGAAAGGAAATCACGCATCAATCAACATAGCATGGGTAGTTCAACAATCAATATGTTGGTTCTGCTATGGTTCACAATGAACTTCACTAGTTCTCCTCCCAGTAGTTTTGACTATTGCTGCCAACAACTATGATTACTCAAGAAAATCAAACTCATGAGAACAGAAACAAAGCATATGTAAAAATAGAACAATTAAAGATCTAAGCAATTATAGAAAGGAAATCTTAATCTAAGATACACTGCTATCATCTAACAGAGTTAGAAATTTAACTAATTCAATGTTTATACTATTGAAAACAAAAACTAATGCTAATCTACGAAGAGGTTGACCTTTGTTGGGCGGTGGGCCCTTGCCGCTTCAACGGGTCAGTTGTTGAAGTCTACAGGAAGCTTGCTTCTAATGCACACATTACTCTCACTCACATTTCAACACATAAAATCAAAACTCTCTTTAACAACTCAACTCATTCTCAATCATAGATAATCAGAATATGGGGATAAAATGACTTTTCATTAATCTTTACTCATAAATGTTCTATACTATCATACGTTTCTTACACATTGATAATATGCTAACTCTCCTCTTCTTCTACCATCCTTTCCACCACTATTTAATAGTCTTCATCGTGAAACACAAGGAGGAAAAGTGATTTTCAAATAATTCAGTTGTTTAAGTTTAATCATTCGGTTACATCTTTAGCCTCATCCTCATGACATGAAGTGCATGAGGATGAGGCAATTAACAAATTGTTCTTATCATAGCCTTGCTAAATGAATAGACATCCACCAAGAGACGCGATCTAGCACTTAATTTAGTGCATTAGGCTCTTCCATATCGATACCGGATCGTAACAGGCAGATGGTACCAGATCACGACAGGGCACAAAAGGTGGTACCGGATCACAACAGGGCGCAAAAGGTGGTACCGGATCATAACAGGGCATGTTCGTTGGTACCGGATCACCACAGGTAAGATTTAGTACTGGACGCATTTGGTACCGGATCAGACAACAACAATCTTGGTGTGCAGGTACCGGATCAGAACAGAGATGGTACAGGAACGCTAAACATATAGGGGTCAAAGATTCACATATGACAAATCAAGCATTAGTACATGAAATATTTAATTCCTTAACTCAATAAACCACAAAATACATGAATTAACCATACTTTACCTTATGACCTTAATACTGGCAATTGGTAACATCGGTTCAAAAAGGTATAGGTGCAGAGTAAAATAGGGTAATGAGAATGTCAATTTCAGGTCTCAACATTCCCCCTTGCCAAAATCATTGTATGTCCTCATGCAATTGAAAACAAAACCCAAAATTTTCAAAACTTGAGACTGTGTTCTTTACTTGGGTGGATCAATGATATTGATGGCTGAAGCCTCTTCTCTTATCTCCCTTTTGATCACCCTGACATATTGTAGGAGTCGTAATACCTTCTTGAGATTGTTAGAGGTCTCTTCATGGTCGTCTTGAATTTGTTGGTTGGTTACTTTCAATTGCTCATTTTCCTTTTTGATATATCTATCCAAGAGTTGATATTCCTTTACTTCCTATTGGAGTTACTGATTTTGTTTTTGTAATTCCCCGATCCTTTTCTTCATTTGTTCTCTTGAAAAGTTCTTTGTCGATTCTACCATTGTTGGCTAGGTGCACTCCCTTTCTTCAACTTCCTCCCTCATCCCACATAGAGTAATAGTGGCTTGCTCTTCAATCAGACTAGGGATGTCATCTTGAATTGGTAGATTCTCAGAAGGGGAGGTAAGGTCGATTGGATCTTCCTGTGCATGAGGATTGATTATTGTTTTCCCCTTCTTTTCCATGCTCCTTGTAGTTCTTTTACAAGGAGGTACCGGATCAGGAATGCTTGCAAGCTTCCTTTTCTTCCTCTCTAATTGTAAAATGGTGACAGGAGGTTGTGCCATAGACTGTTTACTCTTAGTTTATGATCTATGCTTCCTTTTCTTTATCATTTTCTGATGGTCCTCTTTCTCAACTGCCACCGTGGAAGTCTCCTCAACTACTTTGTTTTTACCTTTTAATTTGGATCTTTTAGAAGTCTTGTTAATTGTGGAGGAGGACCCTTCCTTTTCATGTTGGCTCACTGCCCTAGATGATGGTGGAGTTGTTTTATCCTTCTTGCTCTTTTTCTCTTGGGGTTCCTTACTTTTCTTTGGACTATGTTGGGTTTCCTCCACAGATTTGTTTCCTGTGGGAAGGTGTTGTGTGATAAGGGTTTTCCAACTAATCCTCTATTTCCTAAGCTCGTGCAAAACTAGCATTTTAATGAAACCTTGATAGTAGATGCTAGTCTTTTCTATTTTGGAGATGGATTTAACACCCCTTACCATTTTATTCAAAATCATCCATATAAAATAGGGAAAATTGAAGTTAGGGCCTCCTTCAAAATGCAATAGGAACCTAAGGCGATAAATGAAAGTCATGACATACCTGCCTTCACAGGTGACAAATCGTTGAAGACTGGTAATCATTGGATGGTATTCTTCTTTGATGTAATTTCTAGGGATCCCTTTCTTCCAGTTGGGATGCTGATGATCTGCCTTCAAGAATTGTTGGCACATCTCTTTGTTAATTCCCACACCTTTGAAGTATTTATCTCCTCTGCTAGGCAGTCACGTAACCTCCCTTACTGTTGCTTCATTAATTATCAGTTGTAGATTTCCTATATGTGCCATCTCTCCATCATATCCTTGTATAGATTCCTAAGATATCTTCTCGTTCCAGCCTGTAAACATTTCCAAAAAAGGTATCCACCCCAATCTAGCATATTTTTCTTGACATAATTGGTATTCCTCGGTTTCCCTATAAATTTGGAAAACCGGTTCGTGTCTCGTAATGACCATCGTTATAAGTTGAGAAAAGGGTTGGGCTATAGCATAAGGGTGTAGTGAATTGATGGAGGGATTGGTACCGGAAAGGAGCAGGCTCGGAACTGGAGGGAAGCTTACGAAAGGGGGAAGTATGGTGATGGTGTTATGAATGGTAAGTTTGAGTGAGGGTGTTGTAAGGAAAAATTACAACCAAATGAAGCTTATCTGGATGGCTTTGCCACCAGATAAGCTATTTAATTTCTACCCGTTACTTTAATGATGAGGATAAGACATTGGGTATCATGGAATCATTTTAGAATAGATTATTGGACATTCGGGTGGTGAAAGTAATGTTGGATCATGGTTCATGGTATAACATAGGTTCGTGAATTTGCTTGAGGACGAAATATATTCGTGGGTTATCATTTCTATGCATGCTTCATATTTTGATATGATTTTTTCCTTTAACCATGTTCAAGAGCTATAAGAGGGTTAATTAGGCTTAGGCATATAGACATGAGGGATAGGTGCATGGGTTTAATACTAAGGTCGTAGGATCTAGTATAGCTTTTCATATTTATTGTAGTTTTATGAGCATAGGAAAATAAATACCATTTTACCTTTTCCTTCACCTTTGTATGATTGATGCCCATAGTATGTGTGACTACTTGTAAATTGTCAAAATTCATCCTTTTAGAATGAAGCTTCTTGAAAACTTGGTATGGGAATGTCCTGTACTTCTGATGTGCATGTCTTCTTTTGTATTTGGTTCTGCAGAGTGATCATGTAAGTTTGGAAAAGAGTTCTGAAGGGGCTCTTTGACCTTCCCCCATGTCGAATATGTTGTATCTCTGTAGGCAAGAAGATTCAATCAATTTATATCATAATGGAGAAGGATGATAAGAGAAAAAAGAAACCAATCAAATTTTAGAAGTACAACTTATCACTTATCATATGATCTCATGCCAGAAAAAAAAAATGAAATTGCCCTTCTTTTAATGGAGTATTGACAGAGGTAGCATTCAGCAGTGAAATAGGGGAATACATATATGTTTTCCAGAAGAACAGATCCCACCTAACTTGCTTCAGAGTTTTACTATCATTGGATGTTATAGATAAATTTCACAATACGAGTAGATTAGGCTCCCTAGTTAGGGCTCCACTCTTAAGAAGTTTCCTTCTTAGATAGTGTAGGATTGAGATGTCAGACCGGTAAGTTGACTTAGGGTGATTCTCAAATGGACATTTTTCTTGGATAATTATATTGCTGATTCATCTGGAATTTTGTATCTCATGAAAGTCAATAATGACCTTTACTCTTTTTTTTTTAGATGGAAAAAAGTGTATTTTTCAATCAGACAAGTATAGATGAGACATGTTTCAACCAGAACCCACTGCCAGCAAGCTTGTTCAGTACTCTGGTGGCGTAGTTGTGATAATTAGTGAGAGGTGCCTTCCCCAGGCAGAATTCCCCATTTCTAATAGGCCTGTTCAGTACCCTGATGGGTTTACCTAGTCATACCACAGACCGGTACCCACTGCCAGCAGACCTGTTCAGTATCCTGGCAGTTTAGTCTCTTAAACCCTTTTTCCATTAGAGGCTTCTTGTCCATAGTCACCTATTTTGGTTTGTATTAAAGAGTTCTTTGCACGGTGACAGGGGAGGCTCGTCTAAAAAACTTTTTACAAGGTGGGATGGTATTGGGTTGGAAGACATATACTCTTATTTTGTATGTCTTTTAAAGATTTGTCTGAAGGAAAAATAAACTTTTATGCACATTATTTCTTTAGAGTGATCCAGATGTATAATTTTGTCTGAAGGTGTCCATAAGAGAATGACCTAAAGTTTCCTTGGGGTACTGGTACATCCTCTGCCATAAAAGTTTTGGTAGTGTGCCCATGGTAGAGAGTGTTCATATACTCATATGTTACTCTTTAATAAGATAATCCAATGAATACTATTGAAATCTGGTTAGGGTGAGATAGTTTCTTATAGGATAATATATGTTTTCCTTTAAATCATGTTGGAATATTGGGTAAAGGCAACTTCTAGTTTTTAAAGTGGATTATGGTTCTTTTGAGAAATCATAGGTAAAGATTGTGTCCCTCTTTTTAGTTTGTTTTTAAGCAATAGAACCAAAAGAAATTAAAGTTCTTCTCAGCAACAGAACCAAAATAAATTGAAATACTTCTCAACAATAGAACCAAAAGAAATTTAAAATACTTCTCAGCAACAGAACCAAAAGAAATTGAAATACTTCTCAGCAACAGATCCAAAAGAAATTGAAATACTTCTCAGCAACAAAACCAAAAGAAATTTAAAATACTTCTCAACAACAGAACCAAAATAAATTGAAATACTTCTCAGCAATAGATCCAAAAGAAATTGAAATACTTCTCAGCAATAGAACCAAAAGAAATTAAGATACTTCCCTTTAGTTGTCAACAAAAGGGCTGACATTTGATAGTGCTTTTGGCTTTGTGGTTCCATCTTAAGTGGTTGTTGCATGGCTTCATACTTCAGATTAATTGACATAAGATTTTAAAATATGATTTGTCAATATGTCTTGATAGTACTGTAGAAGGACAGACTCTGGTACCAGACTGGTATCGAACTGGTACTGGACCAAAACAGGATTTCTGGTACCGAAAAAAAATAGAATATTGTTGATGCATACAACTGATATTTAGAAAATTCATGAAGGATCAAATAGATTATTAAAAACTTGCTTACGAAAGAAAAGAAATTTGCGAAAGTAAAACAAAAGGAGGTAAGGGTCTTTTGTCACCTTCATCTTATTAACAAAATTCGATCCACACCTATGTACAAAAAGTTTCAAATAAACCAATCAATCAATGTGGGTTAGTAGGAGGATATCCTTCCTTATTGATCATATGCATGTCTAAATTCTATAGTATATGAGTCAGGAATTCTTCTTTTGATAGAGGCTTGTTGTAAACTCGCAATCGATGACCATTCACACTTAGTGGTGTATGTTTTTCACCAATTTTCTTTATCCTAATTGAACCATTATCGTAGATAGTGTCAATTTCATAAGGTCCCATCCAACAGGTGGTTAACTTACCTTTGAAGTTCTTGAATCTGCTGTCATACAATAGGGCCCAATCTCCTTGTTGAAAAAATTTCTTTTTGAGATACTTTTCATGGCATTTTGTTCTCTATTCTTGAATGAGGGTAGTCCTTTGAAGTGCTTCCTGCCTGGTTTCATCCAACTCATTAAGCTGCAAGAGTCTTTGTTGTTAGGATTCATCCAAGTTCATGCCAACTTGTACTGCAGTCCTGAAGGTTTTGATCTGAAATTCTATGGGGAGAAGCACCTGCTTCCCATACACTAACTCATAGGGTGTATGTCCCGTTGTATTCCTCCAGGTGATTCTATAAGCCCATAAGGCTTCTAATAATCTGTCAGCCCAATCCTTATGGTGCAGCTATACTGTTTTGGTAAGAATGGACTCAATAACTTTGTTGGTGGATTCTACCTGTCCATTTTCTTGTGGATGATAGGGTGTATATTTCCTGTGTTTGATTTGTTATTGTTCTGTAACAACTTTGACTAGATGAGAGGTAAATTGGGTTCCCTGATCAGTCACAATTTCCCGTGGTACACCAAATCTAGTAAAGATATCATTAAAAAGGAAATCTACCACTGATTGTTCACTGGCAGCTGGTAAAGCCTTTGCTTCAACCCATTTAGTCACATAGTCAGTGCATACAAGTATATACTTTTTCTTTTTAGATGCAGGGTTAATGGGCCCTTCAAAATCTAATGCCCATTTATTGAATGGTTCAATGACTATTTGGGCTTGAAGTGGCATTTGGTCTCGTGTAGTAGGATTACCCATTCGTTGACATTCATCACAATTGGATACATAGGTTTTAGCATCTCTAAAAATATGAGGCCAAGAGTAACCTGATTGCAGAACTTTGTAAGCAGTCCTTTTGTCTTCGAATTGTCCTCCATAAGGGCCATCATGGCAGGCTTGTAAAATGTCATGAATTTCATCTTCCCTTACACATCTCCTGATCACCAAATCTAGTCCCGTTTTGTAGAGGCAATCATCGTGCCACATGCAATTTGCACTTAGTTGAATTACTTTATGTTTTTCTCTAGGAGACAATTTCTTAGGCATCTTCCCTGTCACAAGATAGTTAGCAACATCTGCATACCACGGAGTGAATGTAGAAATAGAAAATAAATTTTCATCAAGAAAGGTATCTTCTATGGGTGCATTATCTCCCATATGAATCATTCTAGATAAGAAATCAGCCACAATATTATCTTTACCAGGTCTATCAATAATATTGATATTAAACTCTTGTAATAATAAAAGCCATCTTGTAACTCTAGGATTTGTTACAGGTTTGTTCATTAAGAATCGGATGGTTGAATGATCAGTGTGTACAAAAGCTTGATATCCAGTAATATAGTGTCTAAATTTATTGATATCATGGACTACAACTAGCAATTCCTTTTCTGTGACCATATAATTAACTTCAACTAGAGACAGATTTTTACTGACGAAGTAAATAACATAGGGAATTTGATTTTCTCTTTGTCCAAGGACTACCCCAAGGGCTGTATCTGAGGCATCGGTACATATATGAAAAGGAAGGGACCAATTTGGTCCTCTTAATACAGGGGTAGTTGACAATTTTTGTTTTAGAATTTCAAAAGATATTTGGCATTCATCATCCCACTTAAATTCAGCTTCTTTGGATAATAATTTAAATAAAGGGGTAGCTAGGCTTGTAAAATTCAGAATGAATCTTCTATAGTAGTTAGCATGTCCTAAAAATCTGCGGACTTCCTTTTGTGAGGAAGGTATTATGATTTGTGTGATGATATAAATCTTTGTCGGATCAACTCTCATGCCAGAAGGGGAAATGTGATGTCCCAAAACAATACCTTCAGTAAGCATCATTTTTTATTTTTCATTACTTAAGGAAAGGTTAGTTTCCTTACACCTAATCAAGACTTTTTCTAAACTGGCCAATGCTTCCTAGAAGTCTTGTCCATGGACTGTAAATTCATCCATGTAGACTTCCACACAATCATTGGTCAAGTCAAAGAAAATGGCTAGGACAGCTCTTTGAAAAGTGGTTGGGGCATTGCAAGGTCCGAAATGGAGCACCCTATAAGAATATGTGCCCCAAGGGCAGGTGAAAGTGGTMTTTTCCTGGTCTTCGGGTGCTATTTGTATCTAGTTGTAACCACTAAACCCATCCAAGAACGAAAAATACTTCTTTATGGACAGGGTATCCAACACCTGATCAATAAATGGTAAGGGAAAGTAATCCCTATGGGTGGCTTTGTTTAACTCCCAGAAGTCTACACATATCCTCCACTTACCATTTTTCTTGGGAACTATGACAAGTGGAGATACCCATTGACTATCTGAAATGGGGTATATGAGACTGGCTCGGAGGAGTTTTTGCAATTCCTCTTTTACAATATCTTTAAGGGCTGGATTCATTCTTCATTGAGGCTGTCTGAATGGTCTGATTTGGTCATTAGTGTAGATATGATGTGTGCATGTGTCAGGGTGAATTCCTTTCATGTTTGCATAATCCCAAGCAAAGGCATCAAATTTTCTTTGGAGCATTTCAATCACTTGTGTCTTTTGTTCTGGTTCCAAACTAGAGTTGATATACAAAGGTTTTCTTGGGAAAATCTCAACAAGTTCAGTAGTTTCTTCCTTATCTGAGGAGGTTGGTGATAAAGTGTATAATTGAGTGATATCAGGGTGCCAAGTTTGTTGAAATTCATCACTAAAAATATGTGACAATTCTGCAAAAGACCTTGGATATTCAATGCAATTTGTGTCAACCAAAAATAATCTTAAGACTTGTTCATCTGATTGTTCTTGTATTCCTTTTACCTGTTCAAGTGTTAATAGAGGTCTGATACAGTCTTCCTCTCCATAAGGGTTTTCTAACCAAATAGGTATTTCCTATGTCGGTTGGGCAGGCGGGAAAAGAACAAGTTTTTGGCTATGTGTGTCATTGGATATAGTCATCTCACCAGACCGACAGCTAATAAAGGCATCTGTTGTGGCCAGCCAAGGGCGGCCAAGAACCACAGGGTGTCCTGGTTTGGAGGATGATTTAGAATAGATGACTAAAAGGTCTAGTGGATATTCCCAAGAAGCTAGGGTCACTGTGACATCATCTAGACTTCCTGCAGGGCTAATGACTAACTTATCTGCCAACTCGATCATGGTTTGGTATTGGTTTTAGCTGATTGATTTGGAGCTTCTTCATAGTGTCAAAAGGAATTACATTAATAGTTGCACCCAAATCAATGAGTGTGTTTGGTAGAGAAATGCCATTAATTTCAATAGTGACAATTGGGTTTCCAGGATCATTATATGTGTATGGAATTTCAGAAATGAATTCAGATAATTGTCCTACTACCTGAATAAGAGGAGGTTCCTTCTTCTTCCTTCCTGGTTTCTTAATGCAAAGATCCCTTATAATTTTGGCGTAAATAGGGATATCCTTAATATCTTGTAGCAAAAGTATTTTTATGCACACATTTCGTAATTCATCTTCTATATCTCTGTGCAAGGGTGGGTCAGGTTTCTTCACTAACAGTCTTTTGGGGTAAGGTGGAAGATTAATTTGTTGGGGTACTCGTATAGACTGAGAAGTGATTGGGATATGTGGAGAGGCCTCTTCTTCTACAGGGGTGGTTTGAATGTTTTCTTCCTCAGAATGATTATCATTTTCTTCCTGAATTATTACTGCAGGATTTGATAGGTTTACAACTTTCCCTGATCGTAGTTGAATTTCATAGGTGGGAAAGGTTTGAACTTTTGTATTCTGTACAAGGTGGGTGGGTCGATTATTGGGGTTAGGGACTGGCTGGGCATGGATTTTTGTTGGTCTCGAAGGATTGTGGGCAACTTGATTTTTTGGTTGTTGATTGGGATTTATAGATACTTGTTGTTGTTGATTAGGATTCAAGGGGGTTGTAAATTGTTGTTGTATAGGAGGTGGGAGTAAAGCTTGCATCTGTGGTGGGTTGAATCCAGGTAGTAATTGGGAAATGTTTGCAGGGTACTGTGGATATGTAGGGAAAGAGGGATTTCCATACATAGGTCCCCTCCAACCTTATTGCCAAGGTTGAGTTTGCTGAGGTGTCCATTGTGGATAAGCCATTGGGGAAGGACCCCATTGTTGTTGTTGATATTGTGTATTAGGATCAAAAAATGTATTGGGATTTTGGGCTCTCCAAGGTCTTTTAGAAGGGTATGATTGTTCTTGTGAGACTCCTCCTCCTCTATACATGGCTTGTAATTCAAGCAAGGTTGGACACTCAGATGTGGGGTTCTCTAGTGTACATAGACCGCAGATTTCTATGAAATTTAATGGGCATTCTTTCTCATTGTTGTGCTTCTTTCGGCATCTATGACAAAATATTGCTAAAGCATCTTCTTTTTGTTTCTTTTTCAGTTTCAGAGTATCTAATTGGTTACTTATTGTGCTTAAGATGTCTGTTTTAAAGTTCTCCAATAAGTTTCCTAACTCATTTCTGGTGACAGTCCCTGAACTTTGTTTTGTATTTATGCTAAAAGGATCTCTTGGTCCTTTGCCTATTTTAGCTTGTCCTCTTGAGTATCTCCTACAGTAATCTGCAATTTCTGAAAGAAGTTTTTGGTGTACATCTCCTGAACTCAACAAGTTTAAAACTTCTATGCAATCATCCCTAAGACCTTTCAAGAATACAATTCTTACTACAGCTGGGTCTGAGATGAATAGCTTTGACTTTTGATAGTTTTATAAGAACCTTTCTAATTAGTCTTCAGGACTTTCATCTTTTGTTTGATGCATTTTAAAAATGTCATTTTTAACATTATCCTTAAAATAGTCTTGGTATTTTCGTAAAAATGTGTCTTTCATTTGATCCCAAGAAAGGATTGTATTTTCTCCTCAGCTCATGAACCATCTTAAGGCTGAATCTTTCATTGTAGCAGGAAAAAGCTTAAGTTTTTGGGCATCGTCTGAGTAGTTATAGCTCCTACATAATATGTCAAACTCAAATAAAAATAAATCTGGATCTTCAGTTGACATACCTCTGAAAGTAGGTAACGATGATAGTGGGATATTCTTCATACTGACGTTTCTGGAAATATCCAATATTGGAAACCCAAAGGTCTCAGTCTCTGTAGTTTAATTTCCTTCTTCTTCTTCCATTCTATTGATGGATGGTTCAAAAACTGGATTTTCTGTGTCTCCTAAATGTTCAGCAGACTCACGCTCTACCTGTCCCAATACTAATTCTTTCATTTTAGGTTCTCCTTCTGGAGCCTCGCTGGCTCCCCTAGAATTTTCTATTGGTGGAATGTTTCCTGCACCAGTGTCAGTTGCATTAGTGGGGGGGTTTCTTTTTGAATCTTTGGAGCTTACAAATCTACCCTTGTTATCTCTATATCTATGCATAAAATGGAAATTTGATTCTTTAGCTGAATTGAAATCCTAATTCTATCAAGAAGGTAAGAAGGCAACCTGGCTTCGGAGAACCCCACTCTAGTGGTCCCGTGGCTCTTCACTCATGTATTAAATGTTTTATCCTCCTCCCTCAAGCAACCTTTTAAAACATTAAAATTTATGCAAATAATCTAAGCTAAAAATTACTTCCTACCATTTGCAACTCCCCGACAACGGTGCCAAAATGTTGTGCTACTTATATGTTTAGTATAATGCACTCATTAATTATCAATCCAAGATTCATAATCAACAGAGTTACAAGACACCAGTAATAAAGGTAATTCCTAATGTCACAAGTATAGAATCAAACTAGATTATGTATGCTGGAAACAAATCAAAATAGCAAACTGAAATGCACTTTGGTTGTCTTTCACAGAGAGGATATCTACACCATAATGGCACATGCACATATGAGATGGAGTTGGTTTGATAGATCAAGTCTGCTATCTGACCCAGAAAACTAACTATGCAATCCACACTTTCTGAAAGGAAATCACACATCAATCAACATAGCATGGGTAGTTCAACAGTCAATATGTTGGTTCTCCTATGGTTCACAATGAACTTCACTAGTTCCGCTCCAAGTAGTTTTGACTATTGTTGCCAACAACTATGATTACTCAAGGAAATCAAACTCATGAGAACAGAAACAGAGCATATGTAAAAATAGAGCAATTAAAGATCTAAGCAATTATAGAAAGGAAATATTAATCTAAGCTACATTGTTATCATCTAACATAGTTAGAACTTTAACTAATTCAATGTTTATACTATTGAAAACAAAAACTAATGCTAATCTACAAAGAGGATAACCATTGTTGGGTGGTGGGCCCTTGCCACTTCAACATGTCAAATGTTGAAGTCTATAGGAAGATTGCTTCTAATGCACACATTACTCTCACTCACACTTCAACACATAAAATCAAAACTCTCTTTAACAACTCAACTCATTCTCAATCATAGATAATCAGAATATGGGGATAAAATGAATTTTCATTAATCTTTACTTAGAAATGTTCTATACTATCATACACTGCTTACACGTTGATAATATGCTAACTCTCCTCTTCTTCTACCATCCTTGCCATGGCTATTTAATAGTTTGCATCATGAAACACAAGGAGGCGAAGTGATTTGCAAATCATTCAGTTGTTTAAGTTTAATCATTCGATTACATCTTTAGCCTCGTCCTCATGACACGAAGTGCATGAGGATGAGGCAATTAACAAACTATTCTTATCATAGCCTTGCTAAACGAATAGACATCCACCAAGAGGCGAGATCTAGCACTTAACTTAGTGCATTAGGCTCTTCCATATCGGTATCGGATCGTAACAGGCAGATGGTACCAGATCACTATAGGGCGCAAAAGGTGGTATCGGATCACAACAGAGTGCAAAAGGTGGTACTGGATCATAACAGGGCATGTTCATTGGTACCATATCACCATAGATAAGATTTAGTACTAGACACGTTTGGTACCGGATCAGACAACAACAATCTTGGTGCGCAGGTACCGGATCACGACAGAGATGGTATAGGAACTCTAGACATCTAGGGGTCAAAGATTCACATATGACAGATCGAGCATTAGTACATGAAATATTTAATTCCTTAACTCAATAAACCAAAAAATACATGAATTAACCATACTTTACCTTATGACCTTAATACTGGCAATTGGTAGCATCCTTGTCATTTACTCAAGATTTATGTAGGTTCAAAAAGGTATAGGTGAAGAGTAAAATAGGGTAATGAGAATGTCAATTTCAGGTCTCAGCACCTTGCACGGCTTTGTGCTTCACCTGCACTTTTGTTGGTATGAGAACAACGATATATCTCCTGAGCTTTCTGAGATAAAACTCAAATCCTCGTCAACGCACACCTTGCGGACGTTCACTGCACTCCTTGAAGGAATTCTCAAGAAGAGAAACAATTGAAAGTCATTCTTCTCATCTCTCAGACTTCATACATTCAACATGAAATCATACACACAACACATCATTGAAACAAATGAATAACAGAGAAACAAATCAACTGTAAACATACCATTTAACAAATGTAAACAGTAAGCATCATAACACCATGAAAGTTGAGTCAAAGTTTCATATATTAACTCAAGTGATCTTGTACATGGGTTCTTCTCTACAACTCTCTTCTACAGCTCTACAGCTTATGAATTCTGAATGATGATAATAATACAATGATACAAGGGTGAGGGTATCTATATCCATTTTCCCTCCTATGCTTCTAAACTGTCTAATCTAACATTCATATCTACCTACTTGCATTCATTACTCATAAATGCCTCTACATTCAAAATATGAGAGCAACGCTCAAGATCTGTTTACAACATCTAGATATAAATATAAGTACTCTCCCCTTAGCTATTACATTAATTTCCATCCATTAATTTTTCAAAACATTTCAAAATGTGCGTTGGTGCTTTTCCAGTTGTCCCTCGCTTTTACATTGCTTGCTTGGTTGGCTGCTCACGATGATCCTGCATCATACTCCCTTGCTTGAAAAATTTCATGAAATCCTGTTCATGAGTTCTTACACGGTCTGTCTATGGCTATGAATTTCTGCTTCATCCTCCCAACTGGCATATTCAACTGGATGTCCTTTCCATTTAACCAAGTATTCAAAATACTCTTTTCTCCTAGTCTTTTTGCTAACCCTTTTGTCAATTATGCTTTCCATCTATGGCTCTACAGCTACATGCATTTGTTTTGTCCATTAAATTTCTTTTTGTTCCTCGTCTTCTCCTGCTTCTTCAACTTTGTAAGGGTACAAATATGCAACATTGAATATCAGTGAGATTCCGACCCCATCGGGTAATTCAATCTCATATGCGTTTTCCCCAAATTTCCTTATGACCTTGCACGGTCCAATCCTTTTCATCTTCAGCTTATTATACATTCCCCTTGGGAACCTCTCCTTGCTCAGATGTGCAAGAATCAGATCACCAACTTCAAATTGAAGTTATCACCTGTGTTGATATGCTCTCCTCTTGTATTCTTGACTTGAACTCCGCAATCACTCCTTAGCTCGGTTGTGAAGCTCCTTCATTCCTTCTGCAAAATCCTCTGCACTAGCACTCCTGAATTCATTTTGTTCTAAATATTTCAATTCAGAAACTCCCCTTGGCTGCATTCCATATACAATCTGGAATGGACTCTACCCTGTGCTTCTATTGAGTGAATCATTATAAGCGAATTACGCCTGTGGCAGAATGTGATCCCATTGACTGTGATGTTCAGTCACTAAGATTCTTAGCAAATCTCCCAAGATTCTTTTCACGACCTCTGTCTATCCATCTGTCTGAGGATGATGTGCTGAGATAAAAGACAAAATTTTCCCTAACTTCTTCCATAATGTCCTCTAGAAATGCCCTACGAACTTGGTATCTCGATCAAACACGATACTCTTTGGAAAACTGTGAAGTCTGACGACTTCCTTGAAAAATAGGTTCGCAATATGAGTTGCGTCACTGGTTTTTTGGCATGGTATGAAATGTGCCATTTTTGAAAATCTGTTGACTACCACAAAGATCGAATCATATCGTCTCTGTGTCCTTGGCAGTCCTAATATGAAATCCATGCTCACTGCACCTCACGACCTTTCAGGTATGGGCAATGGTTGGTATAACCCTGTGTTCTGCCTTTTTCCTTTCGTGTGCTGACCAATTCTGCACCTGCCATAAATTTCTTAACATCTGTCCTCATCCCTGGCCAAAAATATGAGCCATTCAACTTTGAGAACGTCTTTTCATGACCAAAATGTCCGACCAATCCCCCACTGTGTTTTTCCTTTAGCAAATTCTCCCTCATGGAGCATTTTGGAATACATAGTTGATTTCCCCTGAACAATAATCCATCCTGGATCATGTATTCATTCCATTGGCTTCTATCCTTGAGAATTGGATTCTCAGATGCCTCATATCCCTCTTTAAAATATGGATCATCCCTATACATTTATTTAAGGTTATCAAAACCCAAAGTCTTGACTCTAAATTCCTGCATAAGCAAACATTTCCTGCTGAAAGCATCAACAACTTTGTTAGCAGTTCCAGAAATATGCTTAATCACAAAAGTAAAATTCTGCATGAATTCAACCCATTTAGTATGTTTTTGGTTCAACTTCTCCTGTCAAGTCACGAATTGCAAAGCATGATTATCGTTGTACAAAACAAAC
The DNA here is from genome assembly GCA_009831015.1 of Picea engelmannii. Taxonomy (NCBI): domain Eukaryota; kingdom Viridiplantae; phylum Streptophyta; class Pinopsida; order Pinales; family Pinaceae; genus Picea; species Picea engelmannii. The sequence continues at coordinate 869,686 of ML783816.1, read as the reverse complement.
TCCTTGGGAACCAAACAATGTCTCCATTTCTTCAATGCTTGTACGAAGACATAGACTTCTTTGTCATATGTGGAGTACTTAATATTCGCTTCATTCAGTTTTTTCGCTGAAGTATGCGACCGACCTATCGTCTTGGCTCAAGACCTCTCCAATTGCAAATCCACTCACGTCACACCTGACCTGGAATGTCTTGCTAAAATATGGCAAAACCAGAATTGGTTGCTCAGTGATCTTCTTCTTCAGTAGATTGAAACTCTTCTCTGCTTCCTCTGTCCAGTGAAAAGATTTATGTCTTTTCTTCACCGTATCCATCATTGGTGCACTAATTCCACTGAAGTTTTGGATGAATTTCCTGTAGAAGCTAGAAAAACAATGGAAGCTTCGAACTTCAAACACGCTCTTCAGCGATGGCCAATTCTTAATTGCCTTTATCTTTTCCGGATCCATTTTTAATTCATTTGCAGAGATAACAAAACCCAAATAAATGAGTTATGTCCTCATAAATGACGATTTCTTCATATTTATCAGCAATTTCTCTTGCTGTAATCTTCTCATTACTGCAACTAAATGCTTTAAGTGTTCTACTTCTGTCTTGCTGAAAATTAATATATCATCAAGATATATAATGACGAATTTCCCTATGAAATCCTTCAGGACTTTGTTCATCAACCTCATGAAAGTACTGGGTGCATTCGTTAAGACAAATGGCATGACAAGCCATTCATACAACCCCTCATTCATCTTGAATGTTGTCTTCCATTCATCACCTTCTCTCATTCGAATTTGATGATATCTGCTTTTCAAATCAATCTTTGAAAAAAACTTTGCTCCACTCAAGCAATCCATCAAGTTGTCCATCCTTGGAAATGGAAATGTGTATCTGATGGTAATCTTATTGATTTCCCTTGAGTCTGTACACATTCTCCAGCCTCCATCTTTCTTTGGGCTGAGCACTGTCGAAACAACGCATGGAATCAAGCTTTCTCGAATCAATCCTTTGTCCATTAAGTCCTGGACCTGTCTCTTAACTTATTCATTTTCCTACGATGTCAAACTATACGCTACTTTTTTCGGTAAAATGGATCCAGGTATAAGATCGATATGATGGATTATACTCCTGATAGGTGGCAATGAACAAGGTAGTTTGTCCACTACTATATCAGCAAATTCTTCCAACAATTCCTGAATTTCTTTTGGTAGATCATCTATCCTCGTACTGGTCAAAAACAATTTGGGCTTCCTGACCACAACAAATTATGTGTCTTCCTTCTTCTTAACCTCATTAATAAGTTCCTTCCCACTCATGAGAAGTACAATGTTTCTCATTTCTGTTTTCACCTCTTTATCCTTAATCGACAGCAACATGTGAGTCCTACCATTTTTCTCTAGGGTGTACATGTTCTTTCTCCCATCATAAACTACGTTTCTGTCATATTGCCATGGTCTACCCAGCAATAGATGAAAAACATCCATGGGAATGCCATCACATAATATTTCATCTTTATATCCTCCTATTTTAAATTCAACTAAACATTGTTTAGTGACATTTACCTGATGTCCTTTTTGTAGCCACGAAACCATGTATGGGCTTGGATGTACAACAGTCTCCAACTCTAGATTTTCTACCATCTTAGTAGATATGATATTGTATGTGCTACCACTATCCACTATGACCTTGCATACCCTGTCTTTAGTTTTGCAGGTAGTCTGAAACAGACTATTTCTTTGGGCTGGGTTCTCTGCCTCCTTCTCTGGCTTCAAGAGAACTTTCCTCATCATCAAAGATCTTCCACCCTCAGCGTATTCTGCCTCAAAATTCCTTCCTTGAGCTTCTTTAATGTGAGTTTCACCACCATCTTTCTTCCTATCTGGACACTCATAGGATTTATGTCTGATTTTTCCATTGACAAAGCATTTCACTTTACCTCCTCTGCCTCTTCCTCTTCCTCTGGCTCAAGGAAAAGTATTTATATCAGCATACTGCCTTCCCTGTGAGCTTCCTCCTCTCTCGGGTTGAGTTTGAGGTTTCTTTTCCTCTTCTTTAGGTCTCTGAGTTCTGTCTCGGGCAATCATTTTGCCTTTGGATTGACTTCTACCTCGGCCTCTTTGACCTTACTTCCGGCTCAACTTCTCTTCATCTTTCAGAGCTATCTGATAAGCATCTTCCACATTTCGAATGGTCATCATTCCCATCTCATCTTGAATGTCATATCACAGACCATTCATGTACCTGGCAACTTTTTCATCATTGCTTTCCTGATGACCTGCCCTGATGTTTATCCTGTAGAATTCTTCATTGTATTCCTTTACTGACATCAGCTTCTGTCTCAAATTCTACATCCTCCAAAACAGAGTGATTTGATAGTCCCTGGGTATAAATTTGGCTTTCATGTTTGCAACCATTCTATCCCAGCTTTTGATTTTCTTCTTGCCCTTGCAGCATCTGTCAGCCTGCAGTTCATCCCACCATAGTGTTGCATGCCCTTTAAGTCTAGTAACGACATGTTTGACTTTCTTATCTTCCTCGACATCCTCATAGTCAAAGTATTTGTCTAGAGCTCTAATCTAGTCTAGAAGTTCTTCAACATCCAAGTTGCCTTCGTACACTGGAATGTCCTTTTTTTCCCTAGCACCTATCCTTGCAACAACCCTGAATAGGCGTTCATCTACAACATCTTTGACTGCAACTTCTTCTCCTTTGTTTCCATCTTCATTTTCACTTTTAGCCTCGTTGATATCCCCAGCGTCGACTGTATGCCTCTGTGTTGTCTCCATAGCATCAAGTCTGGCATGTAACTCACGCATTTCTCTTTCCACTGCTGGATCAGGCATTGGCCTATCTCTTCTTCTCAGCGGCATGGTTGTAAAATTTTCATCTTTTCTCTCTGCTATAGAAAGCAAAGAATTTGTTATGTTCTTTGATACCACTTTGATGCAGACCCCCTGCCCTCGGACCGAGATCTGCTTAGGATATTCACTAAAACCACGACAAGGGTTAATTAAACCCTTTGTTTAAGCCACAAAGGACTTCTAGTTTCAGGAGTTGGAGATTCCCGATGTATTTCCACGGCTCTTGGAAAATGTCGAAATGCGAAACGTCAATGAAGGTTGACTCCTCCAACGCGAAAAGCACATGAGTTTCAGATTTCAGGGCTTTGACCGAACAACCAACAACCATTCCTCTTCCCTTATGATTCCCCGAACTCTGAAATGTCAGAATGCCAAAATGGGCTCAACGTCCCAAGGAATTCGAGATCGATGGCCTTTTGGGATTTTCACTGAAGCTTGACCCCTCCTTTTACTTCCGCCGCACATACCTTCTGAATGATACTTGGGCCCCACCTTTTTGGTGTTTCCCTTTTCATGATTTTTGGATTTACATTGACCATGCAACTCTACCTCTTGAGTCCCGAAACCCCAAAACCCGATTGGTACCCAACGGCTATTTTCCCTCAACCTTTTCGGGAATTTTTCCTTTCCCTCTTCGGGATTTCGTGAACCGGGAGTTTGAAACTCTCGATTCCAAAGTCACTGCCTCCTCTACTTCCCAAACTCTAGAAAACCGAAATGTTGAAATCCCACACCAAAGGCACACCGCGTTTCGTGACTTTAGGATTTTCAATGCAAAGGGTCTTGATTCCTTGTCATCGAAATTTCCAGTATGTCGAACCCCGAATTACCGAAATTCCAAAATTCCACACCTGATAATCTCTTTCGCGATTTAGGAATTTGCGTGACCAAGGATTTTGGCTTGCACTCCAAACTTGCGAATCCCAAATCCCCGAAATGATCTGACGCCTCAAACTGACCACGATCAACAGTCCACGTTGACTCTTGATGTCAGGGTGGCGGATTCATCCAACTCCTAACCACCTTACAACTTCTCTCGATCCTATGGTCCTCGCGACTTCACGAGTTCTCCACGGAGAATTCTGACCACCAGATGCACTCCTCAATGACTTCTTCCCAAACGAATCAGTGTTCTCCCTCCTGAACTTGACTTCTATGAGTCAATTTCGATCTTCGTCTCCCTTTGATCACTTCAAAGGTGTTATCTTTCCTGAGATTTCACTTGTAACTCAAGCTTCCCAAAAGGACTCTTGCTCGCACTCCTTGCGACAAATATTCAAATAACCCCTGGTTATTTGAGTCTCTGATCCTGTGCACTCTTTGCAATAGAAATCTCTCAATCGTCTTTCTGGATTTATAAAATCTAAGTCTTCAATTAGCATGCGCACACCTTGCATGGATCTGTGCTTCACCTACACTTCTGCTGGTATGAGAACAACGATATCTCTCCTGAGATTTCTGAGATAAAACTCAGATCCTCGTCAACGCACACCTTGCGGACGTTCACTACACTCCTTGCAGGAATTATCAGGAAGAGAAACAATTGAAACTCATTCTTCTCCTCTCTCAGACTTCATACATTCAACATGAAATCATACACACAACACAGCATTGAAGCAAATGTATAACAGAGAAACAAATCAACTATAAACATAACATTTAACAAATGTAAACAGTAAGCATCATAACACCATGAAAGTGGAGTCAAAGATTCATATATTAACTCAAGTGCTCCTCTACATGGGTTATTCTCTACAGCTCTCTGCTATAGCTCTACAACTTATGAATTCTAAATGATGATAATAATACAATGATACAAGGGTGAGGGTGTCTATATCTGTTTTCCCTCCTACGCTTCTAAACTGTCTAATATAACATTCATATCTACCTACTTGCATTCATTACTCATAAATGCCTCTACATTCGACAAATGAGAGAAACACTCAAGATCTATTTACAACATATAGATATAAATATAAGTACACTTCCCTTAGCTATTACATTAATGTCCATCCATTAATTTTTCAAAACATTTCAAAATGTGCGTTGGTTCTTTTCCAGCTGTCCCCTGCTTTTACGTTGCTTGCTTGGCTATATGCTTACGATGCTCCTGCATCATGAAGAAATCAACAAGACCACCTTTAGGACAAGGTATGGTCATTACGAATTCACAATGGTGCCATTTGGGCTATCAAATGCACCAATTGTTTTCATGTTCTTAATGAATGGTGTTTTCTGGGAATACTTAGACAAGTTTGTCATTGTCTTTTGGGATGATATCCTTGTATATTCAAAGTCAGAAGAAAAACATGAGAATCACTTAAGGATGGTGTTACAAGTGTTAAGAGAACACCAGTTGTATGCCAAATTGAGCAAGTGGTCATTTTATCAAAACCAAATTCACTATTTGGGGCATATCATATCCAAAGAAGGGATAGCAGTGGACCCTGAAAATATTGAGGCCATTAAAGGGTGGACAACACCTAAGAATGTGACTGAAGTCAAATCCTTCATGGGTTTAGTTGGAGAATATTCATTGCAGGTTTTTCAAGGATTTCTCACCCAAGCACTTCCTTGAAAAGGAAGTGTTATAACCATAAATTGCTCTACATATACATACCTGGCATCAGGCCCTCTTACTTGTCATTTTTTCCAATCCATCACTGAGTAAGCTCTTCTTAAAAACACTATTTTTGAAGATGTACGCACCCTGCACCATTACTGCCCGTGTATGTACGCTTGTTGCACCACTACATCCTACGTGTGTATGCTAGCTGCATCACTACATCATGTGTGTGTATGCTAGCTGCATCACTACAACCCGCGTATACTCACAAAAGTTGAAAAAATTATAAAGTTGCAAGGAATTTGTTGAGATTACGGGCTATTGGGTAGTTTTCCAACTGATCCATTGCCTATAGCCCATCACCCAACCGAATAAACATCCTTTTGTCATATTAAAGGAGGTGTTGGGGTATCATTACAAAGACAAGAATAATAACTGTGAAACTCTGCCCGTTTCACATCCCCTCCTTGACCTAAGAAATTGTAGCCACCTTGTGAGATTTGCCTCAGAATTTCCCATTTTTTCCTTTTTCCTCCATCATAAGCCTATTACATTTCCCTAGAGAGAGGTTGAGAGGTGAAAGATATGCGGAGGCATAGTTGGAGCTTGGTGAAGAGGATCCCGGACCAGGTTCGTGGAGCAGTCGTCGACCTTGTTGTAAGTAAACATTGTGATATCAATAAAAGAAATACTTTTCATGTCCTGAAATATGATGTGTCAAATGTTTGTATTTGATTATTCTTTATTCTAACATCTAACCCATGATTTATATATGAGATGCATGTTTTTAGTTTCATTTTTATCTATTTGTGAATGCAGGTCAACCTTGGGAGGAGGCTTGCAGTCAGCGGAGCTACCAAGCGTGAGAAGATCGACATCGAACGCGGAGTAAAAGGTAAAGTTACCTGATCTTTTCACTTTGTCTTTCATGTATGAATTTGGGGTATATTCGGGGTAGTTAGAAAAGTAGGAGAATTTTAGACGGTTAGATCTACCTACATTATGAACCCTAGTGTAGTCCATGGGGGGGTTTTCTATTGGACAACTGAGAGGGGGGGGTGAATCAGTTGTTACCGTGCTTAAACAATTATGATTCTTTTAAACTCTTTGCAGAAACACTAAATGATGATCACAATAATGGAGGGAAATAAACAATGGCACATTCAGCATCAGTCACATATATGAGAAACACAGAGACAGATATTTCCCGAGTAAACCCATACAGGGTAAAAACATATTTTTCTTTATATGATTAGTAATAGTTGTTCGAAATGTTTAACAGGTAGGATATGCTTGTCATTGATGGCAAGTACAGCAATGAAGATGGCATGGGTGCAGGAAGAATGCACAAAGGATTGTTGGCATGTTTTACAGGCAGCATACACTTGTCAATGATGGCAAGTATAGTAGTGGAGATGGTAGGATAAGAAGGATAAAAATCCCTTGGGGATGCAGACGTGAAAGATCAGGAGGAACAGCGTTGAAGAAAATGCGCGCAGCAAAGGCAAAGATCAAAGTACAGGAATTTGTAGAAGAGAAGGAAGACAGAGATCCACAACCACAGGATCTCATTCAAATTGCCCGAAAGAACGAGGGTCGTCAAATCAGACAGAAGCTGTACGAGGTTTACCATCGGGAAAATCCAAGGTGAAATCCCGACATAATCAGGACCATCTATTTGGAAGGACGCGTGGCAGCGATCGGGCGCCACCGGGAGAAGCTCTATAGGAGGACAGGTCTCAGCCGTCATATCCGAGCGCAGGGACCTGACCACCGTTGGATCAATGAGAACCTGCAAGGTCTTTAAAGGGAGTGAAGGTTTGGCTACGGTCAAGAGGATAATGGTCATATGGACCAGGAGCGTAGTCATCGAAGTTTAGAGGATCACGAGTTGGATATGTCAAAGTTCCTTAACAACGAAAACCCCGAAATCGCGATATGATCTCAACCGTTAAATCAAGAATTAGATCTGGTCCGTTGATTTCCTTCATCGGAGAATCGGGGATCACGATTTCAATATGCAAAGAACACTTGACAACGAAAACCCCGAAATTGCGATATGCGATTTCACGAGTTAATCACAGCCGTTGGATAACAAGTGATCTAGACCGTCGATCCAACACACATCAACAGACCACGTTAGATAGGGACACGTGGCACATCCAGGTAATGACAGGTGTCAGGCAGATTCAACACTTCATGCTTATGTAAGTCACGAATCAGAGTGACACGTGGCAGGATCTAACATGTGGCAAACCACATGTGACATCAGCAGAGGCATCGGCAATCGCGAATTTGAAATACCAAAATCACTTGACATCAAGAACCCCGAAATCGCGATATGCGATTTCGTGATTTAATTGCAGTCGTAAATTTAGAAGTGATCTGGACCGTTGATTATATGCATGGAGTATCGGGGATCGGGACTTTGGAATGACAAAGTCACTTGACATCAGAAACCCCGATTTCACGATATGCGATTTCGTGATTTAATCGCAGCCGTAAATTTAGAAGTAATATGGACCGTTGATTATCTGCATGGGGCATCGGCGATCGGGACTTTGAAATGACAAAGTCACTTGATATCGAAAGTCTCGAAATCTCTAAGGGATCGGGACCTTCCATTTGAGGGACAGGTGTCGAAGATCAAGGCGCCATCGGCATTTTGTTCATCGGGAAATTGGGGATTCCGTTGACAAAAGTTTTGTGCAAGTCAGAATCGCGATCCGTGAAACCCCGATGAGTGGGGGCCAGATGTCAGCACAGCAGCGAAGGAGGATGGTGGCGTAGTGGAGGCCAGCTGTCAGAGATAAGGATGTGGTCACGGGTAA
>ML783816.1:826597-843553 GCA_009831015.1 Picea engelmannii | reverse complement strand
TGYTRTGAAYATTATTGACRTGSAAGAAYWGGCAGMGTTGAYTGACAARCCTAGGAGRAATCCAAAACRAAAATGTAAARRCAYATTGTCARRTATGGAYAACTMTGTGCCCAGTTACCCACCACAGGAGAGGTTAGAAAGTGTGGATGATCATGAGGAGGCTCCAGAGCCCTCTGAAATGACTTGGACTCTGTCCCAATTAATTCGAAAAGCCCGTAAAGTGGATCGGCAGGCTACTGCGCCCAAAGGAATTGAGCAGAATGAGCCAATTCGAGTACCAGTTGATACCCCTGCTCGAATACATAGAGAGTTCACTCCTGAACTCAGTCCAGATCATAATCCCGATCTAGTTGACACCCCTGCTCAAAGTCCAGACAAGTTTACTCATGCATCCAGTCCTCAAACACAACCAGGAAAAGATAAAACATTTGAAACCTACTGTGAAATTTCCTCCACTCGATCCTTGAAACCAATGGTCGCCAGACTAGAAAGAAGGAATAACAGGTTGAAAGAGAAGCTACATGAGTATACTGTATTGGATCGACATATCAAAACAGAGAATGAACTCATGAAAGTCAGGGTAACTCATCTCTTGTCCAAAATTGAAAGATTAAAACAGAAGAATAAGGGTCTTTTCCAAAGGAACAGGAAACTACAGAAGACTACCAGAAAGCATATTATAATCAACTGAGTCCTCAAGAAAGAAATCAGAAATATGAAGAAACATGAGAGGTTACAAATGTTGGTTGCAGCTACTGCAACGCTCTGATTGCTATCAGTCTTTGACTTTTTGTTGCCTGAGGACAGGAAAAGACTTCAGTTTGGGGGCATGTTGGTCTCCAGTTTTGACTATGTTTTGCCTACATCATATCAAAAAGACCTCCATTTCCATACCCAGTACCACCCCTTCTGGCCTTGTTATGACACATTTGACATCTCTTTACCACTAAATGGGGCTACTCAAGGCATTCTTACGTTTCAAGTTATTTTTATGTATTTTGATACTTTAAATTAATATTGAAACTAATGTGGCATGAGTTAGGTACTATTTCTATTTGAAACAGGATTTTCCAGTACCAGGTACCAGCTCGCACCCAGTGGAGATACCAACGAAGCTGCAAAAGATCCGCGCGATATGGCCAGGGTGGTAGACAGTGCGATTTACATGATAGATTGAGTCATCACTCATATGTTGATTCAAGGCAAAATTATAGAACTGAGTTGTTAATACTCCATGACTCACACTTCGTGAAACTGCGTGTCATGAAGATGTGAAGACCGTTTTTAACTGATTTTGAGTTATTTTCGGATCTGGGATCCGTTTGAATTAATGTATTTCTATTTTAAACTATTTTTGAGGAGGATCTATATAAACAGAGGATCGCTCCTAAGAAACATTGGTTATGTAATGCTATGATACATTTCTGCTAATACAATCTGCTTATGCATTATGTTACTTCGTTGTTATATGACTTGAGTTATTTTTCTGAGTAAATGGAGCGTGAAGCATGAACAGTGTTTGCGTAGAATGATCTGAGTAGTTCTGGTTTTCCTTTGGGCGATTGTACCTCTTGGTTGGGCCCGCCAACAGGTTCAAGTTATTGCTTTTCTCTGTATTAGAGTTAGTTTATTTCAATATCGTAGGATTTGCATGCATGTTAGCTTATCTGAGTTTGGGAATTAACTTGTTCAGATTCTTGCTTAACTATTCTTCAACTGTATCGTTTCCAGCATATTAAATATCTTCTACGTTGATGAGTGTTGAAAGCATGGTTGATTCCTGTAGAATTTAAAGCATGAACTAGGTTTGCTTTGTTTCTAGTTTTCAATCTGAACGTAAATTAAAGAGAATGTGAGTTTGAATTTGCTTTGCTTTGGTTAGGATAGTTAGATTACTCTGTTTTGTTAGGATAGTTAGATTGCAATTGAATTAGAGGAAGCTTCCAGTACTGGTAGGGTAAATAGGATATTTCTTTATTTTCCTGTGGATAGATTTAGATTTATTTTCGATGTTTAGATTAAAAGGATTTTAGGAAATAATCTTTCTGTTATGGCTTAGATAGAAATAGTGATGATTAAATGTTCAAAGATAGTGGTAGATAGTCTTGTGAAATCACATTAGAATAGAAATAGAAGTACTTGCACTTAGGCACAGAACTGTTCTCTTTTGATGAATTCAATAGGAAATGATAAGTTTCAAGGTAATCATTAGGATTCAGTTTTTAAGAGTGAGTTTGTGTTTTCTTCTAAGAATAGTCTTTAGATAGGAATTAGCTTACCCGCACATACAGTGTAGCAGCTCTAAGTTCACTTACCCTGGTTTGACAATTCAGTGTTTTCAGGTCATTAAAATCTTTAATATAGAAGCCTGACAACCTTCCTGCACACATGACTTGCGTTGTCTGTTTTTTTGTTTTTTATGCTTTGTGTACCATGTCCATTCACTGCACGGTTCCTCTTCTGTTCAATTCATCTGTTGCACTCTGATCCTTATTCTTACATGAATCACCTTCAACAACATCCACAACAATTCCAACAACAACAACAACCGCATATCTTCTATGTACTGTGCATTTATAGCTTTTGTGCACGTTGTGCATGCAATGCGTGCAATTCCTCTGCATACTCACACCGCGTTGATATCCTCCACAACTCGAGTGCTCTATCTGATCATCATCGTGACTCTTCAACTTCTCTGTACATTTTTCCACTTGTTCAACATCACTGTATGTTATGTTGAGATTACTCAGCCTCTCTGGCAGTTGAGACTCTTCGTCTTCTCTCTAATAGTCAAACTCACCTTCTTTGTTCTAGTTACAAGCCTCAATGCTTATCCAGCTATCAATCACCTCCACGAGCATCTTCATCCCTCTTGAAGATTCCTAGAGACTCTTCATCTCCTCTGTCAATCACATCGAATTGTCTTCGAGTCCTCTGGCAGAAACCATCAGTGGTTTCTGGAAGTTACGCTGTGACATGCAACAATAGCCCTCCAATTATGCTCAGATTCACCTGGATCATTGGATTAACTCTGAAGGGTTCTTGTGTTATTTACCTGTTTCGCACTTTCGCAGTTCGAAGATTCTGCGATGAGACTTCTTGAGTCTCCATGTCGCGAGTTCCGAAAATCCGAAACAGAGTTTTTCTTTGCTGGCTCCTTCATTTATATGACCATGGATATGACCAAGCTCTTATGCATAAAGCACTTTCTCGATTTCACATTTCATGAATCTGGAGATGAGGCATCTCGACTCTCCAAGTTGTGATCCCCGAAATGTTGAAAAGGAGCTTGTTTGCATGTACTCTTCTCTTCATCTCTTCGATGGTGTGACCACCCGCTGAGACCACATGCTTATGCATAAAACACTTTCATGATTTCGCATTTCGTGAATCTGGAGATGAGGCATCTCGACTCTCCAAGTCGCGATCCCCAAAACCCCAAAATGGAGCTTATCATAACTGACTCCTTCCCTTCTTGTGACCATCAGCGGTGACCATAGGCTGTGCCAAAAAGGCGCTTCACGAGTTTATAAACTTCATCTGATCGATGATTGAAATCTCCATAGATCCGACGGTCTAGATCTTATCGCGATCTCGCATCTCGCGAGTTTGGAGGTTATGTTTCTTGCCTCTCCTAGTCGCGATAGGCGAAGCTCTGAGATGGAGCTGGATCAACGGTTCAGATCACACCTTGATCTGACGACTGCGATTAAATCACGATTTCGCATCTCGTGAGTTCAGTGGTTATTTTTATTGCCTCTCCAAGTCGCTATAGGCGAAGCTCCGAGATGGAGCTTAGATCAATGGACCAGAACAAACCTCGAACTGATGGCTGCGATTAAATTGTGATTTCGCATATCGCGATTTCAATGGTCATATTTCTTTCCTCTCCAATTCGCGAGTTGTGAAACTCCGAAATGGAGTCGACGGTCCAGATCGCAGCTTGATCTGACAGCTCATATCATTTCGCAATTTAGGCATTCCTATGGTATTGTTTCTTGACTCTCCAAGTTGCGATTCGCGAAACCCCGAAGTGATGTAAACCTACTGATGTCACACGTGGATTGACATGTGTCGAATAACTGCCACGTGTCACTCTGATTCGTGACTTACATGTGCCTGAAATGTCAAATCAAATTGACACTTGGTTTGCTGACGTGTATGTTTCGAGATTTATCATTTCGTGATTTTGGGACTCATGTTGTAAAGAACCTTTGACATTTCCATCTCCCGATATCTGAAATCCCGATAGCCAAAAATCCAAAATGGAGTTGGACCACCGCTTCGATCTTGCACTTTAAAGAACGTGCAGGTTCTTCCTGATCCAATGATGGTCGGAACTTGTGCTCAGATCTGATGCCTGAGATTTTTCCTCCTCTTCTGTGCATTCTTCTTGTCTACAATCTGATCTGATGATCATCCTTCTTTCGGGAATTTAAATGAGATCCAATGATCACTGATGCTTCTCCTCCCGAGCTTAGGCACTGCGATCGACTCTTCGCTAATTACTCCTGAGCTTACTTTGTTCCTGTTTTTCATCGATGCTTACTCTGATCTTGTCATCAATGACCTGCCTACAATCCTTTGCACGTTTTCTGCCATCTTTGTTGTTGTACTTGCCATCAATGAAAAGCATACACTGCCTGCTAAACATTTGCCAACATTTTCCCTACTAGCAGAAATGGCGACCATACTGGGGAAGCCTCTAGGGTTTTAGGGGATTGTTTAGGTGTTTGATTGGTTTTATTACCTTTTTGAGTTTCTGTAAGTCTGTTGAGTTTTTAAGGGATTCTGGTCACCTGTTGGTGCCATGCTAGTTCTCCCTGCCTTGTCAGTTTGCCTGTTTGTTTTCATTTTTTGAGAAGTTACATAGGTGTATGCGGCATGTTGTGGGTCTACACATGTACATACACGCCCTTCTCTAAAGACAAACCACATGCATATGCAGGTTGATTAAGTGTCAGTAGCATGCCTATGTCAAGAAAGTTTTTCTTTAACAAGAGGCAGTCAACCTCTTCCTAGATTGAATCCATAATTCTTAGGGTTTCTTGATTAAGTACAGTGTCTCTGTTGTTACAGTCATAGCCTGGGTTTAAATTCATTTTGCTTATCTTTTTAAATATTTCTTGTGTTTTCTTTAAAAGGGTTTTAGACGAGTTTGTGAGTCTTTGATCATCCTGTTTGGTGTCTTCAATGACTCCCTGCGATCCACAGTGGGCCAGAGGTCAGTTTCGGTCTTGACTTGTTTTTTACTTTTTCCATTTCGTTTTCTTTAAAGAAAAGAAAAATATTTATTTCGAGTTTTCTTGTTTGAAGCATTTCAAAATGAAAAAAAAAGACTTCATTTCTTTGTTTGGTTAAGTAGTTGGGTTGATTATTTTGCTTGTTAGGAAAAAGAGCTCTTTTCTTAAGTTCTTTATTGATTTATTATAACATTAAGTAGCTCATAGTCGAGCGAAATTTCCTTTTAGGTTTTCCTATAAAATATCTTATAAAAAGTAGTTATGAAAAGATGCTTAAAGAGTTAGTTGCAAATCTGTATTTGTCAAATAGAAGCAATTTTTCTTTCATTTTCGTTTATTTCTCCTTCTTCATCTCTCAAAACACACCACTAGTTTCATTGTCGTTTCCTTGACTTAAAAAATGTCATTTAAAATTAGCGCTAATTCAAAATCAACTAGACTTTATGTTTGTAGGGTCAATCAACTAGTCTAGGCTAGAGCCTTGAATTAGGTTGGAGAGGAAACTCTTCAAGTCTTACAAACAAACATTGGAGTCAGAGCTAGGGAGTGCAAAAAGTCTAGTAAACATGAAATTTATCCAGGAATCCCCTCTAACACAAGGGTTAAACATGAGGTCGTGTGCGAAAAGGTAGCGGAGATAACCCCTCCAAAGAGGGACCAAGTGTAGTGGGAAACACATATAGAGGACTTGTCATGGGATACTGTCGGTTGCATTTTCTTACGGAGCTTTGTGGATCTTGAATCCATTCAAGGTCCTTAGTTGTCTTCTAGACCACTTTATTTGGATTCCATCTATAGGTTTTGGGCTTGATACCCTTCCCATTGCGGTCCACCTGACTATCTACTATACCCGCTTGGTGACTTTTCGCGAGCTGGCAACCTAGTTTCCTTTATTCTAGAGACTTACATAGCTGATTGTGGGGGTATACTGTGGTACCTAGGGCAGACATCGGGCCACGCTTTGCAAAGTATACACAGAGGGTGCTTCCGTGTTCGAGTTTCACTTGCACCAGTAATTTTCTCTAGTGTTGGCTGGCATAACTGTTCTTCCAACTAGATAGTGTTTTTGTTGCTTTATCTCATAGGAACTTTTCTAGTGTGTGATTGTTTTCAAACATTAGTAAAATCTTTACAGTGTCACTGATCTTTTCAAAAAGTGGAAGATCAAGATCTTCGTCGGTCACGAAGGCTTCATGGCCTACCACCAGTTACATTGGACCCACCACTACCACCGTTACAATGAATACTTGACCAGCAAGGGCCATTTGAGGTGACCGGGCCGTAAGAAACGGTGCCCGAGCCATCCCCGAGAGGAGAACACTTGAATCTAGAGGAACCGAATAATTCCAACCTTGGAGAAGAAGCTCTTGGGCCATTTAACCCTCTGATCATTGACTTGTCGGTGCCACTTTTGATACAGGTTGCCCCTCCAAGGGTAACACATCATGAGCATCAGATAGTATTGCAAGCAAATGTTGCTACTTCATCTGAGATTCCTCACACTCCCTCAACGAATGCAACCATAGGGGGAATTCCACCTCCTAACCCACCTTCGTCAGTCCGAACTACCATGGTCTCGACCACCTCTACTTCGGGGAACGTTCTGATTTTGTCTATGGTGGTGATCACTGATCCGTTCACCCAGAGTGCGACGGGCCCTCCATTTTCATACGGGATTCCCAGCTTTGATACAAACTCTCTCCTCACCTACTCCACCCTACAAACTATGGGTCTGGGGGCAGGGAGCTCAAATACTCCTTTGCAAGGGTCCATTGGGGGCACCTCATCCCCCTATAATGTTATCCCTTACAGTGGGGGTCATATACCTCCTTCATCTCCCTCGCTCGACGGTGCTCCCCAAAAACCCATCGGGTCAAACATGAACTACATCTTGTTTGGATTAGGTAGTCTAGGACATTCTTCCTACACCATGTCGGTGGGTTCAATGGCGTTCTCTTTGTTCGACGCATTTGGTAATAACTCTTTCTCATCATCTGTCATCTCAGCTAGGGGAAACCCTGGTTTTGGACAATAGAATACTGTTCAGGGTACTATTCCTACATAGGGGGGAAAAACAAGAGTCTTTTCCTCACAAGGACTCTGGAATCTATGGCAGGGATCAGTTCCCTCGTCAGGGATTTCGACTGGGGGAAACCCCTTCCATGGTCAATGGAACCCCGGGAAAGGCTCAATACCTATTCCCGTCAGATCAATAGAGGGAAACCCTTTCCAGAATATTTGGAACACAACGCAGGGATAAATCCCCACCTAACCCTCAATGTTCAATTATGGGAATCAACCAATGATGTCCCAACAAATGTAGTATCCTGAGTATGGTTGCTAGTTATGCTAGTAGGGAAACACCCCCTATGGACTACACTAGGGTTCAGAATGTAGGCATATCTAACCATCTAAAAGTATCATACTTTTCTAACTACCCCAAACATACCCTTAATTCATACATGAAAGGAAAAATGAAAATATCGGGTAACTTTACCTTTTACTCTGCGTCTGGTGTCAATCCTCTCGTGCTTGGTAGCTCTGCTAACTGCAAGCCTCCTCTGAAGTATGACCTACATTTACAAACATATAAACATGAAACTACACACATGCATCTCATATATAAATCATAGGTTAGATGTTAGAATAAATCATAAATCAAATACAAACATTTGACACGTCATATTTTGGGACAGGAAATGTATTTGTTTTATTGATATCACAATGTTTACTTACAACAAGGTCAACGACTGCTCCATGAACCTCGTCCGTGATCCTCTTCACCAAGATCCAATTGCTCCTCCGCGTATCTTTCTCCTCTCAAACTCTCTCTAGGGAAATGGAATAGGCTTATGATAGAGGAAAAAGGGAAAAATGGGAAATTCTGAGGCAAATCTCACAAGGTGGTTGCAATTTCTTGGGGCAAGGAGGGGATGTGAAACGGGAAGATTTTCACTATTCTTATGCTTGGATTTGGAATGAGACCCCAACACCTCCTTTAATATGAAAAAATGATGTTTATTCAGTTGGCTGACGGGCTATAGGCAGTGGATAAGTTGGGAAACTACCCAATAGCCCGTAATCTTAATGAATTCCTTGCAACTTTTTAATTTTTGCAACTTTTGCGAGTATACGCGGGTTGTAGTGATGCAACTAGCATCATACGTGGGATGTAGTGGTGCAACAGGCATACATATGTAGACAGTAATGGTGTAGGGCACATACATCTTCAAAAATAGTGTTTTTAAGACAAGCTTACTCAGTGATGGCTTGGAAAAAATGGCAAGTAAGAGGGCCTAATGTCAGGTATGCATATGTAGAGAAATTTATGGTTATAATAGGAAGGGAGTGAAGTTTCAATGGAAAACGAAATGTGAGAAAAGCTTCTAGCAATTGAAGTAGTTGTTAACTAGTGCTCCAATTCTGAGGATTGCAGATCTGAATGAAGATTTTGTGGTTTTCACTGATGCATGCAAAGAAGGACTTGGTGGAGTCCTCAGTCAATATGGGTTTGTAATTTTTTTTTAATCGAGAAAATTAAAAGATCATGAGAGGCTCTATGCCACTCATGATTTGGAGTTGGCAGCCATATTTCATGCCTTGAAGAAGTGGAGGAACTACCTCATGGGAAAGAGGTTTGAGATGAGGACAGACCGTAATGGTCTAAAATATTTGTTTGATCAAGAAACTTTAAATGCTAGGCAGAGAAGATGGTTGGAATTCCTCTGCAAATATGACTTTGACATAAAACACATCAAAGGAAAAGAGAATAAAGTGGATGATGCATTCAGCAGGAGAGTGCATGAACTACATGCTACAACCATTAACATGTATCAAATAGATCTCAAGGGTAGAATTTATGAGGATGCAAAAGATGATTTATAGTATATGGAGTTGGTGAAAAAACTACAACAAGATAAAATGCAACAAAAGGTTCATGATTATGAAGTGGGAAATTATGGATTTCTCTTGTACATGAACCGAATTTATGTGCCCAATTCTCATGAATTGAGGGGTACGATTTTGAAAGAGATGTATAATGTGCCTTATGTTGGGCACCCTGGATATCAAAAAATAGTTGCAGTAGTCAAGAGCCAATAGTAATGGCCATGAATGAAGAGGGAGATTGATAAGTACATTGCTAAATGTATGGAATGTTATAAAGTCAAGTCTAAGCATAGGCACCCAGTTGGGCTGTTGTAGCCATTTCCCATTCCTGAGTGGATGTGGGAAGTGGTGACAATGGATTTCATCACCAAATTTCCCAGAACAAGAAAGCAACATGATGCTCTCATGGTGATAGTGGAAAATCTTACGAAATATTCCCATTTCATCCCTATGAATTTTACTCACAAGGAAATCGATGTTGTTGATATTTATATGAGGGAAGTAACATGCTTGCATGGGATACCCAAGACAATTGTGTCCGACAAAGACCCAAATTTTACCTCAAAGTTTTGGAGGGGATTATTCAAGGGGTTCAGAACAAATCTGAACTTCAGCACAACCTATCATCCTAAGTCTGATGGAAAAACAGAAAGGGTAAACCAAGTGATAGAGGATATGCTAAGGATGTACGTGATGGACAAACCATCTAAATGGAAATACTATCTACACTTGGTATAATTTGCATACAACAATGGGTATCAACCATCACTGAAGATGAGCCCATTTGAGGCACTTTATGGAAGAAAATGAAACACACCAATAAATTGGGACAATCCATTTGATAGAGCAATGATTGGGATAGAGTTCCTCAGGAAAATGGAAGAACAAATGTTAAAGATAAAATAAAATTTGAAGCTTTCCCAAGACAAGAATAAAAGCTATGTTGACAAGGGAAGAACTCACAGGGAATTTAAAGTTGGTGATCATGTATTGTTGAAGGTGAAAGCCAACAAAAGTTCCCTGAAGTTGGGAAACTCTTCCAAGTTGGTAGCCATATATTGTGGGTCGTTTGAAATCCTAGAGAGGATTGGACCAGTAGATTACATGCTTTAATTACCTACATCTATGATTATTCATAATGTATTCCATGTATCATTTCTCAAGAAATATATACATGATGATAATCATGTTATTGATTGGAATGTGATTCAAGTGGAGCAAGGAAACAATTTTTAAGTGCATCTGGTACGCATTATGGATCGAAAAATCAAACAGCTCCATAATCGAGCCATAGGGATTGTAAAGGTCCAATGGACCTGGTATGGTCTTGAGGATGCCATTTGGGAGCATGAAGATGCTATGCAAGTAGAATACCCACATCGTTTTGAAGATTTTGAAAATCTTGTTGAAGTTATGTAAATGAATTGCACTGAGGATAGTGCATAAATAAGGGGAGGGGATTGTAATACCCCAAGGTCGAGCCCCTAATGAATTGTAATGATGCTTAATTATCTTATAGGCTGGTGAGACAAGTATTTATAAGTTGGGAGGATTATGTGTTTATTAGGCCGGAGAGCTTAATTTCTAAGGCCATAGACCTTATTTTTGTATATGTAATTATGCAGATTATTAATAAAAATACATCGTTGCATATAAACCAACCACGAAGAAAGATTCATGGAGGGATAAGCTCCATTGGGCAGGAAAGGGATAGGGTTGAGAGGATAGAAAAGAGGGGATAAGCTTGAGGGATTCATACAAGGGATTATTATAATGTATTTCCTGAAAATACTAAAGTTGGGAAATAAACCCAGTTATCATAAGTTCCTTTGGGGAGAGGAACAAACTCCAAGTGGAGAGGAACGAGCTCCTGGAGAGCCAAGTGTCACCTATGATGTAGGCAAATTTATGTGGGAATTTCCACTGTTGCAGGGGTTCTCTCTCACCATTCAGGCTCTCTCACGATTCTGTAGTCTGACCATTCTCACCATTCTCTCTCTGACCATTCTGATCATTGACCATTTCTTTCCATATTTCCTCATGCGTTCATTGAGAATTATCACCATATTTTGTCCCATGCATGCACGCATTCACTCAGGAAATGAGTAGGACGTATTCATCTATTGTTGAAACCTTTTTCATCGTGAACCTCTATAATTGTTGAGTCATCCCCTTTCCTTACCCGATTTTGCTGTTGTGGTTTGGAAGAGGTGAGTTGTTATTCCTATGGTTGAATAAGTAGGTTGTCAAGCCTATGCGAAACTCTCTCTAGGTGAGAGAGTTTGTTGGGGAAGTGATTTCTCCTAGAGGGAGTCCATCAATAGTTACAAAGCTATGAAATTTTTTGATCTGACCTGTTACTGAATCCCTATATGGGAAGTGGAGCAGTTGATGGAATGTTGGAAATTGAAGGTGTATATTCTCAGGGTGGGACATGCATGTGGGGAATGAGAGTCTGTGAGAGGTAGGTGTAAGTAGGCTCCTTGGAGGGAATCCTTCCTGTTGTATTCGCAGCTTCCTGTAGTATCATCCTAGCCTAGGATTTCTTTTTCCCTGGGTGGAGTTTAGTCCCAGCTCGGGGGTGACCCACTATTGATAGCTTGGAGCAGTGTGGCCTAAGGCTAGGAGGTTCGTGGAAGGTCTGCACGCAGTCGGTGGATTTATTCATTAAAAGATAAGTACCAATTCTATGTTAATTGTATGTTGTGTATCTTGTACATGTGTTATAATGTTATTAGAATTGTCTGTATATATTGCATGTATGTGTTTATTGTCGCTTCCGCATGAATATGTGTATGAGAATAATGTTTATGTATGTGTAAATTACATTATATGTGTGTGTGTGTGTGTGTGTGTATCAGAGAATATTGAGAAGTTTGTTTTGGATTTACTCCAAGTGGAATGATCTTTCTTGGTTATCTGGGGATGTTACAGTCTTCCTCACCATGTCGCTTTTTGGATAGTAGTGGTGTACGCCACCAAGTCGTTGACATAGAACATTTTTTGTACGGTGGTGGACAAGGGTACCTCGACTTGGATGATGTCATTGGCATGTTGGAAGGCCATCGACCAACCTGATTTGTCTCTATCGTCCACATTGCTAAATGCGTCTGACGATCGATCTTTTAGAACTCATGGTATAATTCCCTCTTTTCCCATGCAGTTGGAGGGAAACACTATGTGCATCGAAGTAGAAGTAGTTGATGCGCCTCTCAACTACAATATTTTATTAGGGCGGAGTTGGACCTACGCTATGACAACTGTTGTATCCACCGTTTTTCAGGTCTTATGTTTTCCTCATGAATGACATATTATAATTATTGACGATTTATCCTTCTCCCTTCCTTACCCTTCATCAAGGGCATCCACGGTCCCGATGATTGATAATCCGTAGCCAAGTACTGTCAACTTAGGTGTTGGGTTATTTCCCTATTTAATGGGGACTTTTGATTATCTACCACCTGCCAATGATGTTAGGTTTGTTTCGGTTGTCCCCGACTAGCCAAAGGCTACAATATTTCAAGTCATGTCTTTTAGAACGAGTTACTTTAACAACCCTTGAAATTTACCTTCCCCATCAGCTTCGATCCAGCAAGCCTTGACCAACCCTGATCTGACTCCACTACAAAAGTTGGACCCTATTCTCGAGCCTATTTGGGCTCAAGACTCTCTCACCACCTACGAGCCTTTGGACTTAGTATTTCCCTCTGATGAGGAGATCATGGAGGCAATGACTAAGCCAGAAAGACCTTGGGACGATATTCACCACCGATCTTATTTCTTACCCGAGCTCAAGAGAATAGAGGCAAGATAGTTTGTTATGACCATGAATGGAGGCCCCCCTTGTCCTATTAACCCTATGGCTATGCACAAAATATGTGTCGAGAGAAACATGGAAAGTATAGTTGAGATGATTCCTATCAACATCTCCAAAACCCCTGGCGTCGTGGAAAATGTCTTAGTCAGAGCGAATTATTCTCCCAAAGAGATTCAAATCTACACTGAATTGTTTAAAGAATTTTATGACATTTTTTTCGGGTCTATGAGGAGATGCCAGGAATTGAACGACATGTTTTTGAAAACAAGATCACGACTTATCCTGATGTTAAGAATCATGGACTTTTTTTCCGAGTAAAATCAAATTCAGATCAATCCCGAGGACCAACATAAAACGACTTTTATTTTTCCTTGGGATACATTCATGTATAGAAAAACGCCTTTCTTCCTTAAGAATGTTGGAGCTACTTTTTAGTGGATCGTGTCATTTTCTTTCCACGACCTCAAACACATAGTCAAAGCGTATCTTGATGATCTAGCATCACGTTCTCATAAGAGATCCGATCATCCCACCCATTTACGAGTAATCTTTAAGAGGTGTCTCTATTATCGGATTCACCTTAATCCCAGCAAGTGTAGTATTTGTGTGACATCAGGATGCTTGTTATGTTTTATCATTTCAACTAGAGGGATCATGGCCTATCCTTTGAAGGTTGAGGCAATAACTCAATTTCATCCCCCGTATACAATCCCCCAACTTCAGAGTCTACAGGGGAAATCCAATTTTCTTCGGCATTTTATTCCTAGCTATGCT
The DNA here is from genome assembly GCA_009831015.1 of Picea engelmannii. Taxonomy (NCBI): domain Eukaryota; kingdom Viridiplantae; phylum Streptophyta; class Pinopsida; order Pinales; family Pinaceae; genus Picea; species Picea engelmannii. The sequence goes on along the minus strand of ML783816.1, from coordinate 829,831 downwards.
GGGATTACTAAATGGTTCATGCATATCTTGATAAAAGGGGTCCCATTCTATTGGGATGAAGCATCTTAGTGCTCTTTCGAAGCATTGAAACACACTTTGACGTCTTCCCTCTGTTCAGTCCTCCGAATTATGGCAAGGATTTATTGTTGTATGCATGGTCTTGGTCCAAGAGGATGACACGCTTGAACAACATGTTATCTACTATATTATCCAAGGCCTCGTTGGACCGGAACTCAACTACACACATGTTGAGAAACTCTCTTTGGAAGTTTTTCATCTTGTCCAACGGTTCCATCATTATATTTTACTTCACAAGACCATCGTTGTAGTTGTCGTAAACCATTTTCAATATGTGTTAACACGACAGGTCATTGGTGGGAAAATCATTCGATGGATAGTCATCTTGCAAGATTTTGACTTGGATTTTGTTTCAAAAAAATATAAAAAGTCCTTAGTCTTTGTTGAATAATCTCAGAACTTCCTGTCAAAAGTGGCGATATTTCTCCTGAAGAGTCACCGATCAACGAAGATATTTTTCTTATCACGTCATCGAACCCTTGTTATGGAGATATACTTTTGTATCTCCATACTTTGAAGTGATCTTCCTCTTCTTCTTGTGATGAGCATCGACGAATATTCCACCAAGCACGAAACTATCTCATCCTCGATGACACTTTGTATCGTTGAGGAGTGGATTTCATTCTCCAACAATGTCTTACTCACAAAGAAGCATATCTTGTTTTAAATGACTGTCACACAGGATCATGTGGTGGTCATTTGTCTGGGTTGGAAATAGCCCAAAAGATTATTCGTGTTGGATACTTTTGGCCCTCATTAATCAAAGATTGTGTAGAGGTGGTCAAGAAGTGTCACCTGTGCCAGATCTTCTCTCAGAAGATGCGGGCACACCCAACTCCCATGTTCCCATTTATTGTCGTTAGTCCCTTCACCAAGTGGGGAATTTATTTCACTACATTTCACCCAGTTTCAGCTAGGGGGCATCGTTATATCATCGTAGCAGTAGACTACTTTACGAAGTGGGTTGAAGCTATGACGAAATTCAACAATGATGGGGAAATGGATACCCTTTTCATTTTCAACCAGATTGTATCCAGGTTCGATATTCCGAAGGAGATTGTCACTAATCACGACAATCACTTCCAGAACAAAATGATGTCTAAATTAACCTCAAAACTAGGGTTTAAATAGGAACATTCGTCACCATACTACACACAAGCGAATGGTTAGGTAGAGTCTGTTAATAAGTCTCTCAAGAATATTCTACAACAAACAATTAATTTGGCCAAGTCAAATTGGCATTTGATTTTGTACTCGACACTTTGGGCTTATCAAAATTTAGTCAAGACTTCTATGGGTTTTTCACCTTTTCAACATTTCTATAGGTTGGAGGTAGTCTTTCCCATTGAATTTAAAATCCTTTCTCCGAATTTGGAAGTGGAACTACTGCCCGACACTACACCGCTTGAAGAATGTATTTTATATCTCGAGCAACTCGATGATTAGCACCAAGATGCAACCTTGGATAACGAGGCTCACAAACAACACATCAAGTGTCAGTATGATCAATCTGTCCACCCTTTTATTTTCTTCGAAGGCGATCTTATCCTATTCTACGACTAGGACAAAGATCCCTTGGGGGTAGGCAAGTTCAAACCCATGTGGTCCAAACCCTTCATTGTGAAAGAAGTCATAGAAAAGGGTGCTTATCATCTATTTGATTTCTAGGGTAAGGCTTTATCAGAGCCTAGAAATGGGCTCTACCTTAAGAAGTATTACACTTAGGTCGGTCACTTGAGCGTGACTTCTTATATATATGTATAGTTTTCTTATACAATGTTTTCTTTTGTTTTATGGACGTGTAGTTATTGTGTTTTATTTTTCAATGTGGCATATGTCAAGTGAATCTAAGGTCTATGTTGGGTTCATAGACGGTACTAGATGACACACTCGGAGGCTTGCTTATGTAGCTTGGGTGATTTTTACACCGTTTGGTCAGTTGATGTCTTCTATAGGTATTTGTCTGGGTGAAGCAACCAATAATGTTGCCAGGCATAATGCAGTAATAGAGTTACTACGTGACTCCTTGTCACATGGTATTTCTCACCTCCGGGTCTATCTAGATTCTCAACTCGTTGTGTCTTAGTTAAACACGATATACCATGTCTATGATCCCACCCTTCACCGACGATTCCTTAGGGTACGTCTCTTAGAATGATCTTTTGATTATATTGCTTATATTCATGTTCCTAGGAGATGTAATCAACTAATTGATACATTGTCTAATCAAGTATTAGATTGACATGTTGCTCATACATAAAAGCAAAAACACACACATACACATGTAAAATACATTTGTACAAAATGTTTATTCATAAGGAAAAAAGATGTGTATACAATATATCCCAAAAATAGTGTCATGAGTACAAAGTGGGCCACAAAGCCTCAAATAGAGTCGGTATACATCATTGGGCTCAAGCCCTCAATACATAATACAAGTGAACATTGTTTCCTATCAATAAAGGTATTATTTTAGTGTTGTGGTTTCATCTATTATATTGTTCCATTGTTAATATCTGTAATATTTGTGTTTTTAGCTATTATAATATATCTAGTACCTTACAAACACCATAAAATAATGAAGGATAAATTAATGGCAAGGTGGGTAGGAGAATTCGGTAACTAGGCATATACCTTCGCACATATCCCTTTACCTTTCCCACTAGTGGTATCATATCCCCTTTAGGAGATCTTTCCTCAATCGACCTAGTCGTTTTATTAATTCTTCCAAATAACAATGTATACAGGTGTTCAAAATGTTCAAGACACCATGTTATATCCGCCTCATGGTCTTAGATAAAACACGGTAATAAAAACATTCATGCAGAAAAAACATTTAAAACATACTTAAATGCTAAGTATTCAAGAGCGTCAAATTGGGACAATATAGGTTTCTTCCATAAGTGAAATGTAAAATTTCTTCCATTCGATATAGAATTTCATTCACATTATTTAAACTTGTCTATTTTTTTTTTATAGTTATATTTTATTTCTTCTATTTCTTTAATATGATATATTAGGGTTTGATATTATGTGAATCCATTTTTAAAGTGTGGTTTTCATTATTTAGCTATGTATTTTTTTTTTATCTAGATCACAACATCTAAATATGAAAATTTGCAGACCTGTAATGTAGATTTCCACCACACACATATA
>ML783816.1:805431-820415 GCA_009831015.1 Picea engelmannii | reverse complement strand
GGCCAGAGACCGTTCGTTTACCAGAGGCAGAGACCAGGGCCTTGAAGGCCGCGACTTCAGGGGGAAGGGGGGGAGGGGCCTCAGGGCCACCTCCAGACACCATGAGGAGCAGACGGGGGGGAGGTGCGGGCGCAGCTAGGGCAACGCAGCGCAAGCCGGATCATACGAACATACAATGGTAAGGTGTCTTTAACCATATATAGATTAAAGAGATAGAATAAATGCCAATGATTTATGATATAATGGTAAGGTTTTTTAACCATATATTGACTAAAAAGATAGAATAAAAGTTAATGATTCATGGCATAATGGTGAGGATGATGATAATGATAATTTGTTTTTAACCATATATTAAATAAAATCCAATGATTTACAATATAATGGCGAGGATGATGATAGTGGTGATAAACATTTTTTTTTTTTTAAATATATGTTTTTAGTGATTTATGATATAATTGTGAGGATGATGATGAATATATGTTTTTAGTGATCTATGATATAATTGCAAGGATGATGATGGTAGTGATGACAATTTTTTTAAATATGATGATAGTGATATAATTGCGAGGATGATGATGGTAGTGATGACAATTTTTTAAAATATGATGATAAAGATCGTAATAATAAAAAATGATAGTGCTTAAGGTCTTATCGTGAGTAAATTTTGTTATTGTGATACTTAAGTGAATGTAAACTTTATGCTATTTGAAATTATAAATTTCACCTTTCACAAATATTGTTTTAATATGTTTAAAGATTTAAATTAAATTGAATCATGAATTTTGTGTTAGTGTTGATTTGTAAATAGTTAACAATTAAACTAAAGTTTATAATAACATCTTATTAAATTCGAATTTGAATTCGGTCTAAATAATCCCAATCAATTATTTAAAATTTTTAAAATTTATTTAAATCTCAAAAAAAAATAAAAAAAAAATAACATCATTGATTTTGTAATCAAATATAAACAAAGTTATTGTTTCACTATAATCAAGTCTCAAGAATTCATTAGATGTAAGAAAGACTGAGATGATAAACGCAAAAGGTGGAGGCTAGTTTTTCACTTTAATCAAATCTCATATCACGGAGTAGTTGGCCTCTTCTTTCTCTCAACACACATTCCTAAATTCGATTCGATTTCTGTTAGCAATCATGTACATTGTTTTGTTTATTAAATTCGAATTCGGTTAACAATTATGAACATTAATTTTTTATTTTTTATCATTGTCATAAGATATAAAGATCCCAACAATATTTTGATTTTGGTTAATGTAGATAACCATGGTTTTTTAATGTTTTTTTGTATTTGCTAAATATGGGACACAAACATCCTTCAATAAAAAATGACAAGGCAATGGCATGTTTCGAAGAAATTGACATGCATACAACAATATAATCATCATTACCACCTTGGGAAATATGGGAATATGCAAAGTGTATTATAAAATTACAAAAGAGCATGGGATTTCTAAATTTTTTTGCCATTACTTTGCACTACTCAATTAAGGAATAAGTCCCTATTCCCTGTATGCTAAACAAATGACAGTGTTCATTATATATATATATATATATATATATATATATATATATATATATATTATTTTCAAAATTTGGTTAGACGTATGATGACAAGAAATTCAAAAAATATTATATTTGAAATTTAGTTATGGGGTCAATGTCATTTGAACGAAAGGTAATCGAATGATGAGAAAAAAAATTCAAAAATGCGGAGTGAGGGGTCATTTGAACGAAAGGTAATCGAATGATGAGAAAAAAATTCAAAAATGCGGAGTGAGGGGATGTGTGTGTTGCTGTTTGTCGGGCAAAGCCCCAAAAAATTCAAAATGCTTAAAGTTAGTTGGGTTAAACAATAACGGGAAATGTTTTTTTAATTGCCCACTTTTGGTGATTGTCGAGCAAACGCAGAACAAAATATGAAAAGAATCAAAACACTGAAAGTTTGTTGGGCTCAACAATAATCCAAGGAAAAATATATTTTTAATTAATTTATAACATGAGGTTAATAAGATCAATATTTAATTTAATTTTTGTAAATTGACTAGTATTTCTTATAAATTCTATAAAAATAATGTATTTTTAAAATATTTTTTTTATTTATGGTTATAAATAATTTATATTTTTATTAAAAATATATATTTTAAAATATAAATTCAATTTATTGTTATAGATATAATTTAGAACTTTTGTATTATCAAATTTTTTTAATCTTTTTAAAGATCGATCATTTATAATTAGAAACCACAGTCATGCTTTTGAATTTAATGTGAGTAATTAATAACTCTACTCTCAAGTTACATAATTGTTATAAATATATTATAATATATAAGATTTTTCAGGAAAGGAGGTTTAACAAAAATAATATTTTCTTATGGAGAGATCTTTGGGATTCCAATGCTTGTTCTTAGAAGACTCGACATTCAGTGGCTAGGGAGTTTTCATTATCTTTTAGATCAACCTACTTGGATGGACATTGTTGGGCTCATATCTCAGGAGGAGACTTTTAAGATGAATATTGATATGATCGATCCCTTTTAGCGAGATTGGGAGTGGAGTTTTGGACATCCATTGAACCAATATGATTCTTGTAATCTCTACTCCATTTTGCATCAATGACATGAGTTAGTTCCCATTCTCAATGTTAGGTGGATTTCTTCATATGTAGAGAGCCATTGGATTTGAAGGTTCCATGGTGTATGGTCTATTCGAGCTTCTTATAAGATCTAGATTTTTGCTTGGTTAGTGATCTACCAAGGTCTCCCCTCGAAATCCCAGCTTTCCAAAAGTAGTCCTTTTTATGGCCTTTGCCCCTCTTGCTTAAAATCGGAATCAATGAAGCATATTTTTTGTTAGTGTGCCTTTGCGAGATCTTGTTGGAATCAGGTTCAATCTCAGTTGGCAAACATTCTTCAAGGGCATTTGCATTGGTGCACAATTTTGTATGGTGATTCCAAATCCGTGATCCTAGATTCCTTGGCTAGTATTTGACACTATTTGAGAGTCTTCACCTTATATATCCTTTGGAAACTCCATTGCAAGTTTGTTTTTGATAATGCAATTAGTTCTCAGACAACGTTTTTGCAAGTATGGTGATATGAGCTACGTATGCAACTCCTTGCACAATGGGCATTACTAATTAGAGATGCCAAATTGTTAGATCCATCCACTTATTCTGATTTCATAGTGTTTTTAGTAACCCTTCAAAAGAGGATATGATGTTCATTATATATACCCTTTTGGTTTTATCATATCTTTTTAATTACTGATGTAAATAATTTTTTGTATGTATAAGAAGTATTTTTTTTAAAATAGGAATATTAGTTATAAAAAAAATTAAAAAATATTTGAAGGTTGGAATTTGATGTTTTTATCGAGTTAGGAGTTTTGGCAATTTGGATTGATTCAAAAGTGGTTAAATGTTTTGGGAAATTATTACACTATGCATGAAAATCAAATCATGATGGAACTATGCTTGTACCTGAAATTTCTCTCGAATTTTAATGATTAAATTATAACGAGAAAGAAAATTATTTTTCTATAAGATTACCTTCCACTATTTTAATTTAACAAACAAGATGATGACTAAAAATTCAAAGATAAAAGAGTGCAATGAAATTGATAAACATTAATTAATTAATTAATTAATTATACACACACACACATAATTGAGTTACAATATTTGATAATTATGCATTAGCTCATTAATATGACATATTTGGTCTTTTGTGGGTCTCTAGCATAGAACTTCGCACGATCTTGATCTTCTATTTTTATCTTGCATGAGGTGCATCTAGTGTGGATTATTTTTCATTGCCATTGACTATAGTTATCATTAAACTTTCTCAAGATGTTATTTTCTTAACATGATATTGACATAGCATCATCATAAAATATCAGAAGAGAGTTGTATCTATGTCAAAAATCCCAATTTATTTGTTGTTAAAATAATTGCACTACTACGTTTTGAGTTACATCGTTTTAATCTTCTACATCATCTAGATTTGACGGTTTGCATTCTTTCCATATTTCTACTACAATTTTATGTCCTTTGTTCATTTTTAAGAGGAGTGTGCATGGGGAAAAAAAACCTAGATATGTCCTAGTTATTGGAAAAGTCAACATTGAAATACTATATTCTAATAATCCTGAGTTTGAACCCATTAAAAATTACTTTGATGTAATAACATATTATCTAGTATGCCTTGATTGATGTCAATCTCAACACATATTTTGGCATATCTGAAAAGAATCAATTTAATCCAATCAATATATTTTTTAATATAATTTTCCAAAGTATTTCCAATAGCCTTAAGAATTGTTAAATGTCAAAAATGAAGGGGTATATTTGACAGTTGAACCATTTTGTTATAAACATAGTGGAATGATCGAAATCAGGGAGCGAAGGGGTAAGAAGAAAAACCATCTCTACCCCAAAACCAATGACCCTCCTCTAAAACTCTTGGATAATGAACTGCATTTTCAAAGTTGAGAATAAAAAAACCCTTAGAGTAGAGATAAACATCACAATCCTTTGTCCATGTAGAAAAATCACATTGGAACAAATATGAAGTAGAAATCCACGAACTATTGAATATACAAATCACTATTGAAGATTGGTAAAAAATATGCAAGCCTATAATCTTTGGCTTTGAGACCTCCAATTTGATCACCTCTTCCAATTCATCCACACTATATATAACAAATATAGGAGGGTTTGAAGTTGTTGAATCAGATGAATTATAGTTTCAAATATGGAGAACAAATTTTTTCTAGAAGTGATGAATGAAGAAAAAGAAGACAACATGAATCCATTGCAAATGGTAGTTAAAAATGAATCTGCATCTTAGGGGATGAAGAAAATACATGAATTTTACAACTCTGATTTTAATAAGGAATTGACACACCTTTTGAATAGTAGACAATAGTTTTCTCTTCATTTCTTATTTACCTTTAGCCACTATGGAATCTTCTTTAGGGGTGTCACAAGAATTTAAAAAGAAGAATGAAAAAAATTAGGATTCAAGACTACTTTTCATTTGGAAAAAAGTGATATGTTCATTATGTGTAATATGATCACATATATGTTTGAAGTAGGGGATTCTCTTCTCAATTTTTATAAAATGTTGTTGTAATATTTGAAAAATATAATCTCTTTTCTTATTTGACATAGCCCAAAATCATATGAAGCAACAAGTTGACCAGCAATGCTCTAAAATGGTTTTCCAAGAGGGTGATCAGGCGCTTCTCCGACTCCAACCTTACAAGTAAACATCACTCAAAGCTAATGACCATCACAAGTTGGCACCCAAATTTTATGGCCCCTATCAGATTCTCAAACACATTGATCCAATTGCCTACAAATTTGCACTTCCAACTGCCTCCAAAATGCATCTAGTGTTCCATGTTTCTTGTTTGAAGAAAGTGGTGGGCCATAATTGTCAAGTTCAAACCATTCTACCAGAACTAGATGAAGAAGGCTCCATTTGGATGCAACTCGAATCTATCCTCAACATGCGAGAGTGTCACCTGCGGGGCTGAAATATCAAACAAGTGTTGATCAAATGGAAGGAAACATCTCCAGAGGATGCAACGTGGGAACCAACTTCCATCTTGCAACAATTTCTACATCTTTATGCTTGAGGACAAGGTTTCTTTTGAAGGGGGAGGGCATGCTAATACATGTCCTTAACTCCTCGTAGTTAGTCATTAGTTAGTTTTCATTGGAATAAGTGGTCAACCCTAATTATTATCAAGACCAAAATTAGTTAGGAGGTTGGTTAGTGGAATGTTATAAGTTATTTATGGATAACATGTGGTATTGGCCCTTGATATTGGCCCGTGGTATTGACCCATGGTATTGTCCTATGGTATTTTTTATTGTGAACTGTATTTAAAGAATGCATCTCTCCATTGTGAGTTGTTGAGGATTATTGTAAGAGAGATATGCTCATTTGGAGGTTTCTCCCTCGAAGAAGTAAGTGAACTAAGTTTTATATGATATCAATATTCTATTTATGCTCTATATTTGATGTTCCTGTTACATGTGAAATATATTTTCTTGTTTTGTTAATTGTTCTAGGTATATCACATTGCATCTCCTAGATATGCAACAAATGATGTGGAGGTGGAATTGTCCAAATGTAGAATACCCTTCATAGCTATGGAAGTGGGGGATCCTTATGCAGCTCCATCAAAGAAGGCCCAGGGGAGGGAAGGATCAATATGGGGGGCAGGGTGAGGGGATTGTTTTTTTTTTTNGGGGGGGGGAGATTTGGGGAAAGGATTGGAGGATACACATGGAAGAAATGGCATAGTGGGACTGGGAGGGATCTAAATATTCGAAGATGGAATTATTTTGAGCAAGCTATATGCCCCAAATCGAGATAAGGGCGAGGGATTTGATTGGATTGGTGTCAGATAAGGAAAGACAAGACTATAGGGCATGCTCCACCGAATCTCCTTTCCAGTGAGCAGTGGTCCCTAGAGATGTTTTCATGTTAACCCAAACCACTTGTGAGAAGATACACTGTAGAAATAAATGATAATGTGTTTTATTGTCTTGTTTACAAATGGAACATCAACTAGGACCAACAAAACTCCATTTTTGCATATTTTCCCAAGTGGGGGCTCTGTTCGAGAGAAGGAGCCACATGAAGATCTTATCTTTTGTTGGGAATTCATGAGTATGTATGTATGAACACACACACACACACACACAAGGGAAATATGAATATTTGAAGTTGAAAAAGAAGAGTCATTCGAACCTCTTATGTAACATCCCCACTATAATCCCCAATTTAATTAATGCATAATGTAGATATAAATGTGGCTATGTCTAAACAATGTAATATGTGAAATGTTTTTTCTAAATTGTAAGTAAATATAATGCAATACCAGGTGTTGGGATATGGATAGAGATGGGGGTTGATTAATCCAAAAGAGGTGGGGAATTCCTAGAGAGTGTCCAAGAGGTGTCCAAGGGGAAACAATTTATGGGGAAAACTTCTATTTCTTAGTTGAGTGTATGAGAAATAGACACATATTCAATGATTGGGCAAAACATATTCAATGATACCCACTTTTCTAAATTTTATTATCATTTGGGGAAAAATTCTATTTCTTAGTTGAGTGTATGAGAGCCCAATCATTGAATATCTGTCACAAGGTCGGTGTGAGAGTCACATCCCATAGTTATTGGAGAGCATGGGGTTGAAGTACAATCAACATTGGGCAGAGTGAGCAATTAATTTTCTTGGGAAAAGAGAGGAAATCTGTATGGGTAGTAATGAGAATTTTTAAACATTCAATTTTGACATGAATAACAAGAAAAAATAGGGAAGAAGAGTAGGGGAGTTTGAGAAACAAGGATAGAAAAATTATGGAGAATTCTAGATCATTTTTGGAGAAATTTGGAGCTATAAATTGAAGAGCCAGGTTGTCATGCCTGAAGAGTGAAATCCTAGGTGAGTTTCACTATATCAATAAGTGTTTGATTTTGTTTTTGTTGGCGTTTTTCCTAGTAGTGAGTTCCCTTGAGTTCCCAACAGATATATTCCTAGCTACCTGAGCTAGAGATACCATGATAAATGAATGGGATTCCTAATGGACTGAGAGCAGTGAAGGGGTACATTCCTTGGGTTGGGTGGGTCAAGAGGAAGGGAGATGGAGGAAATTCAGGATAGTTGTAGGAGAAAACCAATGGGTTGTGTGATATGGAACTATGAGGGACTATGAGAGGCACCCTTCTTTTGTTGATTCCTATCCCCAACTCAGGGGTGACTTATTGTTGAGAAATGAAGCAACAATTCTATAGATGGGTGGAATGGCCTTCCCAAGAAACTGGTTGCACATAATCTCTTTTAAAGAAAAGTGTTTATCTATTTTGATTATTTATTTATGAGTTTATGGTTGTTCATTTACTCTGTGAATGAGAATGGTTTTATATGTTGTTATAAATGTTTTATTAGTTGCATTCATGTATGTTTAGAATGTTGCAATTGCATTTAATTATGGGTATAAGAATCTAGTTGTAAATGTGAATAAATCATAGCTAGTAAGCTACATGATTTTGATTAGAGAAAATTTTGTTTTTATGTGTATTTCTGCATAGTAATGTTCCTTGGTTAAGATGGGGAATGCTACATCTTGGAAGGTGAAACCAAATATCACTTCCTCTTGTATATATGCATGATGTGAGTTAATAAAATAAATCATCTGTGGCATTACTTATTCCCTCTGTCCATACCTGACCTGACACTACAACAAATCCATGTGATTAGCTTCCTTTTTAGCTCCCTTTTTTGCTTCCATTGGTTGTTTTAATGTATTTTTCTTCACTTTTTTCTAAATTTGGTGCTATTTATTAGGATGATGCTATTTTTAGCGATATTTGCACCTAGAAACCCAAGTTGGCACTAATAACACTGAATTTAGTGTCATACTTAGTGCCTGATTTAGCGCCCAATTTTGCACCCAAGTTAGCGCCAAGTTTAGATTCTAGTTTAGCTTCTAGTTTAGCGTCTAATTTATCTTCCAGTTTAGCTTCCTGGTTAGCATCCAACTTAGCTTCCTTTTTAGCTTTTAGTTTTGCTTCAAATTTAACGCCTATTGTTCCTAAATAATTAATTTGTTGAGTTGTTGGGGGTTAATTGTGTTAGAATATGATGGATGTGCTCATTTAACCATATAAAATATCACTATTGTCACCCAACCATAGGCCGAAGACACAACTGAGCACCTTAACCTTGACAAAGAATCATTCTAGAAGCAACCCCTAGGCTAGATAGCCAAAAAAAGGGTGGAGCACGTTTCTCCAAGGATAGTGCACCAAGAAAGACTAACAAGAGATGATCATAGAGTCCAAACCATAACCAAGAGATAGTCCAAGCCAAAACCAAAATATGCTAGTTGCAGCAGCTGCAACAACAACTCTCCTCCAAAATTGCACACAAACTGTCCAATTGCAGTACGTACAAGTGTTGCCTCTGCAGTTCTGAGAATACTGGCTAGAGTGAAGACTGACCTCCTATATTTATACAAATTCTGGCAGACTGCCTCAGTCGACTTCTCATTCTGGGTACTAATTCTTTAGTATATAACATTTCCTTTAGCCCACTTCTTCTCTTGTAGGCTAATAACCTAATACAATTCATTATCTTGAGCCGACTTGTCTTCTAGGGTTACTAGCCAACTAATTAGGGTTTCTTCTTGCTTCCTGGAATATTCTATTCTCGTCAGGTTTACAGTTGGAGGTAAATACCTCCTGCAACTACCATAATATCAACACTCCCTCCTAGCTAGGGAGGTATTGGAGGTAATGGTATTGAGCACAAACATACCATTCACTTGATAGCATCAACATAGTTTTATAGATTAAATCATGATTAGATCATGAGCACCATCATCACTATCAGTGTCATCAACTGCATCATCTCTCGAAACCATACTCCATCTAAGTAATCAGTCATGATTCTAGATAAGTCACTCACTCCATAGAGTGACACAAGAACCATTCTTCTAATCTAGACATATGTCCTAGAAGAATAAATGTCCTGGACCATTTTTCGTCTGGGGAAACTCTGTCCATTTATCATCCATCTAGATGATAATCATTTCCAACACTACCAATAGTCTTCAAGGAAATCAGAACAATGTCATTCAATAGAACACAACTGTGTCTATCCATAGTAGTACACAACTACAATCCAGTGGTACACTGCCACACCAAGTAACATACAGATACTTGATCACTGACATATAGTCACAATCAATGGAACACATCCACCACAGTAGTATACATATACTATCAGGAGACATACAATCTCCATAAAAATCATATCATCTGATATCAACCTGCACAAAAAACATTGTTATGATATAATCTGAATCATTTGGGCCATTCTTCCACTCACATCTGTGAGATATGGAAGAGAATCTACCCTCATAAGGTCAAACATCAATGATGAGCTATCTAGACTATTCTTCTCAAGTAAGGAAGAATAATTGTCCCGATTTCTAAGCCTGAACCATTCACTTATATGGGCCATTCCTTCGACACTAAATAAAGTGCAACCTGGAGAGAATGAGTCTACCCTAGGGAATGTCTGTCCTTGATTATTGAATCTGGACCATTCACCTATCTAGGCCATTCCTACGGCACTAAACAAAGTGAAACCTGGAGAGAATGAATCTTCCCTAGGGAATGATTGTCCGGACCATTTCCTAAGGAAATGACTGTCCCGCACCAACCTCCAAAACAAAACATTATTCAAAACTGCTCACAATTATGAGCTTCGAAAGAATGATTATCCGACGAGGAGGACCAGTCTTCTTGACCACTATTGAGAGTGACCTTCAAGAAGAGAGATTGTCCTAGACAATTCCCAATGTTGACCACAAGGGGAATCACTGTCTATGGTACATCAACAATCCATCAAACCACTTTCATTACGAAAATGACCATTCGATCTGGACCATTTTATGAAATGGAAAATGCCTGTTCATCATAAATCTCAAACCACTTTCTGAACTGGAAAGGAACTGCATATCCTGGACCATTTTTCGAACTAAAAAATGACTGTACATAAGTCAATAATACATCAGTGTTCCCTCCCAACCTGGGAGTCATCTCTTTCTTTTTCAATAAGGAAGTCATCTCCACGAGCTCCATCTTGAGTGCGCAAACTCTTTCATATTAGATAAAGGATTTACCAAAATGTCTGCTTATCTACTCATTTGTATAGATATATATTAGAGAACCACTTTCTCTTTTCTGGACTTCATCACGAAGAATGTAATGCTTGATCTCAATGTAATTCAATCTTTCTGGAACACTGGTGTTAGCGTCAGAAGTCACTCCTAGATTGCTTGCAGGAGAAGAGCCCGACGCCCATCAGTTTTATGTCACGATAGTTTTGAATGGGTGATCGAATGGATAAAGACTCGAGAAGGTACAAATTTAACTTAGGAAACCGAGCCTGGTATGTAGATAGAAAGGGAGGTCTTGATCCAACTTCTGTCAATAAATGATTAAAGGGTGGTAGATGGAAGACTTGTGGGAAGGGTGAGCAAGACTGCTTCGGGCAACAGGCCTTCGAAATCTTGAGGAAGAAAAACTCAGAAGCCAAGATGCTCTTGGTCCAGAGTTTCAAGGAGATGAGGGGTGACTCGACTGGATCCTCCAATTCCAAGTCGTTCAGTGCTAAGAAAATCACATGAACCGATTAGAAAAAATGAAACTGTTACAGTGATCCAACCTACATCATCCTATAACAACTACAACTCGACTGGATCCTCCAATTCTGAGTTGTTCTAACACAGTATACAAAGAGATGGAAGAGAAACTGACATCCATAAAGTAAGAAGTCTCAAATGCCTTATACATTAACCAGAGCGACCAGCGCTTTATCAAAACTTATAGAATGGGATCCTAGCTCAACCATCGACCCCTTACAAAATACAAAGAATGAGTCTATATACTCAGCAAAATTCACCTATCAGAGGCATGTTCAGTCATCCAAGGCGTGGTGTCCCCTCAGCTGAATTTGGACTAGTAACTTTCGTCAGACGCCGCCTTAACTGCGCATGGCTCCTGCAGGGGAGATAGCAGCAACATTAAAGGGAAACATGGCATGCACAGACTTTCTCTGGTTAGATGAGGACCGACCATGACCTTTTGGAGAAAATCAATGTATAGGACCGTCTCGGGAAGACTGTCTGCTAGAACCTCGATACCTTGCATTCAATAAGTGAGCTGAGGTTTCAACTACCTCTGTTCACCTTCATTTAATTCTTCAGCGAGGACCAGGATCGAAGTCGCATCAGATGGCGCATGGAGATCACGATGATCCTTTCGGTGGCTAGCCCCGATGCCTTTGGCTCCTTTTGCACAGTTCTTTTCTTTCCCAGGTGGCCATGGGCTGTGACCCTATTCTTACTCACAAAGGAGCTTTCGGCGTTCATGAATAGGAAGGGGCTGATCCCCGTCCCTCGAAATCGCGATGAGTGAAATGCCGAGATGGCTTGAGTTGTCACCGTGTGTCCCCCTAGATCTGACGGCTCTGAACTCACCCGATGATGCTGTGAGCCCGATTTCAGGCGCTATCGACACTTCAGGTTTTGGGGCTTTGAGATGTATAACGACAGAAAACCTTCACCCTTTGAATTCGCGACAGCCAAAAAGCCGACGTGACCAGATCTCGCGTCACGTGTCCTTTAGATGAACGACTACCATCCATGCCCACACATGATGTGGGCGCTATCGATTGAGCTATCCTCGACACATATTCTCTATCTGCGACTTCCCGCCAACCATTGATCTACTCATATGGATGGATCAGGACCACTGACACTATAATTTTTCCCGCTCGCTTGATTTTAAGTCCGAACGGGACTTCTTCTATGCGCTGCGCTTAGGTGCTCCTCGTGCAACCTACAGACCTGAATACTCTTGTGCCCCGGACAAAAAGTGTTACTAACATTAGGCTCCATGGGGGATAGAGTCATCCCTGTGATGCTTTAAGGATTCATTCTGCAGCTTCAGTTCCTTGCTGTTGGGCTATGGAGTCAGGCTCAAAACATCCTACTGCTGAAAATACAGGCCAAAAAATAAAAGCAACAAAATAAAGATACATGCTCAAAGGAGATTATTTATATACAATCCTAAACTAATAAAACATTGTACATGGAGCTAGGTGAAAGTAGACTTCCACCATAGCCAATCAAGTAACTTCCTGAAGGGAAGCTCTTTCCTTCTGTCAGTGATCACAAAAAATTGATGTAACCGAGACAACAGAACGGTTACACTCTTCAACTTCCCCTTACACGCTGAAGTTGAGATGGGATATGGCGGCTCCAAAGCATAAGGGAAATTCCACTCCATGTATTCGCTGACAGGGTCATCGAATGAGTGGCCAATTCCAGGAAATTGGTGACAGACAACCTCTTCTTCTACACAGTTATTCACATGCGGCCGAATATCTCTGATAAGCACAGGCGGGTGAATAACTGAAGTGGGCTCACTGATCTCAGGTGGTGGCTGCTCACTGACTGGTTCTGAACAAAGGGCAGACTGCTCCTCTGGTTCTTTTTCCTCTTCTTGGCTCTCCCCCGAGTCAGATTCGTATTCATCATAAACAAGCCCCCCGGGTAAATTATGCTCTTCCTTGTACTATTCAGCATCTCTTGAAAGACTAAGATGGCTGATTTCCTCATGATAATTTTCCTTAGTGAGCAAAGGATAAGGTTTTGCGACCTGATCTTGGAAATCTAGCATATCGAGCTCAGACTCTTATTCGTAACTGTCATAAGTGGTCTGGTTGCTCTGATAAGCAAAAGGTGATGTGGGGTTCTGCTGCTCCTCTTCCAGATAATCATCAAAGTCGGGGGGGAAAAGATCTTCTCCAACTTGCAGAAATGGAACTATCCCCCGCTCCTCCGTTTCGACCCCAAATGTAAACACATCATGGGAAATCTCGTGAAGGAAAAGAGAACAATCCTCTTCCACAACTACCTCTTCATCATTTTTATCTGAGACAGCAAGCTCATCGGGGGCAGATGTTAATGCGTTAACAAAATCTTCAATAATCTCCTCGAAAGAGCCATCTAGAACATCTGCCTCGGAGACTAGAAATTCCTCCCCATTGTCCTCAGATTCCAACTTTGCATATTGAGCAGAGAGATACTTCACCTACTCCATCAACTCACTCAGGGTGTCTTCTTCCTCCCTGAGATCTTCATCAGCTTCATGACCCTCCTCTAATGCAGACAAATGTGGAGGAGAAAGGAATGATTTCTGATCCAGGTCGTCAAGATCATCCTCACAGCCTATGTATGAAATAACTTTATCTTGTATATAGTTGTGGTATCCCTCACAACAGTTATGACAAATCAACTCAGAGGGATAAAGCTCCTGGAAATAGGTAGTGAAGGCTGCATGGAATTCACTGAGTGAAGAGATGCTAGCAGGGGGTAAAGAATGATACCATTTACGAGCATCCCCTGCTAACGAGAACATGAACATTTTTAGTAATACATCCTCATGATGTATCTCCCACTGATGCATGAGTTCATGAAACTCACTGAGGTGTTGAGTAGGGTTGTCCTCTTCACATTTTCCAAATATGGGAAAATAATCGCCCCATTCATATGGAGAGGGGAAAACATTAGGAAAACCAGGAATAGCAGAAAAATTAAAAGGAGCAAACCTGCAAGCAAGGATTTTCTCCATATCGAACCAGTGGAGTCGCCAATCGATCCTTGAATCATGGAGTTGCCAGGTGAAATATGCGCATCTTCGAATGTGTCTGGTCCTTGTTCACCATCAAAGGCCAGATCCTAACGTTGTTGTTACCCCAGGAAGCTTCTCAGGCTGAGAAAACAACTGCTGAAACCTTCCCGAGAAATCTCCTATGGGTCATCTTTCAGGTGTGCCAACAGTAGCCATAGCTGAAACAGTGAAGTGGAAACAATGGAGTCGCCACAGTGGAGTCGCTAGGTGCACAGTAGAAATATTGAAGGGCTCTGATGTCTGATGCACCTTCAGAATAAGAGGCTCAATGTCGTTATGCCCAGGGAAAATATTTAACTTCGTCCCCGACAATGGCGCCAGAAATGTTAGCATCAGAAGTCACTCCCGGATTGCTTGCAGGAGTAAAGCCCGACACCCATCAGTTTTATGTCACGATAGTTTTGAATGGGTGATCGAATGGATAAAGACTCAATAAGGTACAACTTTAACTTAGGAAATCGGGCCTGGTATGTAGATAGCAAGGGAGTTCTTGATCCAACTTATGTCAGTAAATGATTAAAGGGTGGTAGATGGAAGACTTGTGGGAAGGGTGAGCAAGACTGCTTCAAGAAACAAGCCTTTGGAAGCTTGAGGAAGAAAAACTCAGAAGCCAAGATCCTCTTGGTCCAGAGTTTCAAGGAGCTGAGGGGTGACTCGACTGGATCCTCTGATTCCAAGT
>ML783816.1:776317-797609 GCA_009831015.1 Picea engelmannii | reverse complement strand
TTCATAACTGAGTGATTTGGAATTGTAACAGAATTACAAGTGTAGTTAAGTGAGTTAAGCTTAGTTGTACTAGTGAGAGTTCAGTGAATTAATTATTCATTAATTCACAATCAGTGAACTCACATGCAACTGAAGATTCGCCATGGTTAACTACATGCATGTCGGTTCCAATGGACATCTAGTTGAGATAACAGGTGAAAGGGACAGTTGGCTATCAGTTGTGATTTGTTCACACATGCTTATGAGCATGTGCAAACTAGGCAATTGTATTCATTCGATTCATTGTGAGAATTCAGATCGCAGAGATTGTGCAGAGGAGGAAGGTTGTCTGGACATGGAAATTGGTGCATGTATTTACTAATTTGTGTATGATAGTGTGAAAGGATTGTATTGTACTGAGAGCTCTTGGATTAGAGTTTTGTATGAGATTGTTTCATGATTCATGATATACATAATATATGATAATGGGGTTTTTAGCTTTACGCTTTCCTGGTAAAACTTTTGTGTTGTGTGTTATTGATATTTCACTTTGTGCATTGTGGTTTTGATCGTGGTTTAATTTCTTCTGCAAGAATAATAGTAGAAACGATTATGTATTTAACAAGTGGCGGAAATTGTTAGATCAGGAGAATCGCAGGAATACATTAATTTGTATCGAAATTTCTACTTTCATCACTTAAACCCCTAGTTTCCTTATCACTTGGGACTTCATGGTGTATTGACCCAAGAAGGGGATGTCTCTCATTCTATGGGAAGGTGTAACACCCTGTTTCCCCCAGTTTGTAAAAATAACTGGACTGGCCAAGAACTGTGGCAAACTCATAAATGTGAATGTGTGATGTGAATGGACCTTGTGGAAAAGGTTGATGAATGTGAATAATATTATGA
Organism: Picea engelmannii; assembly: GCA_009831015.1. Taxonomy (NCBI): domain Eukaryota; kingdom Viridiplantae; phylum Streptophyta; class Pinopsida; order Pinales; family Pinaceae; genus Picea; species Picea engelmannii. The sequence continues at coordinate 796,721 of ML783816.1, read as the reverse complement.
ATATATATATATATATATAGATAGATAGATATAGATATATATTGCAGGACTGCTGAGAGGGGATATGCTAAAAAAGAGACCACGATGGCCGGAGAAAGGTGGTGGAAGGAACCTAGAATGGTGGCATTAACTTCCACCAAGAACAATACCGTATTTGGACTTCACTAGCCCGGAGAACCAAGAGCGGCTCGCTGGCCCTGAATTAAATGTCTCGCAAGCTGGTAGGTAGATGGATCCTCAGGAATTAATGAGGGATGGGGGGGTGAACCACCCATCCGTAGATCCATCAGGCCTGACCTATGCGAGAGAAATCATGCCACGTGCAGCCTTGCAAGAGGATAAGGCGTGAGGGAGAAGCGATTGGGGGAAGACGCGAGGGGAGGAAGAGAACTCTGGAGATACGCAGAGTGAGTGATAGTAGAGAAGGGGGAGATTAACCCTTGTTCTTGGTCACTGGAAAACCAAGACACAGTCTCACAACATCGTGGTCTCATCTTGGGGGTGGTTAGTTGTAAATTCTATCAGAATAGCTGAGCCTACAATTGTGTGGAAACGAGAACCCCTCTCAGCAGTTTCACTCACTTCTGGTGTTATTTTTGATAAGTGTTTTACATCTTGCATCTTGAAATTCATATGCTGACATATATTCTCATAAACTGTGAAATTGTGAATGATTACAGTATAAAGACCATCTGTGCAGTGTTTTGATAAGAAAGGGTATATGTATTCTTGTAACAGAAAAACCACGCATGGCTTATGTTGATAGATAAATTTAATTATGCGGAAGTTGAACCAAGTTATACTTCTAGTCCATTCTCGGGAATTTGTTTCCCCTTATCTGTCTCCAGGAATGCCTCAGAATAGAACTCTCCACAGAGATACCCTTCTTGGAAAAGTTTACCAAGAGCCTGGAAAAAGGACCTGAATGCGCAAGTCTTAGCAACCCTGTACGAGGAAGAATGATCCTCTTGAAATCCCGAAGTAGCAGCATAAGCATAAGTATCGATCGACAGATGAGATCCCGTCGAAAGATCTGTGGTCATTCACAACCATTAGATTGGCGGAAGAAAAAAGGGTGTTACATGCCTTACCCCTTTTCTCCTATCTTCGTGAGTAGCGAGGAAATTGGGACCGTAGATCCCCAAGGTCCGTGGGAGTATTTGGACCATTGGGTTTTCCATGTCCAGAGATCAGTGGGAGAGTGCACGGCGTAGGGTAGGTCTGAGCCATCAGATCTTAGCTAGAAAACCTGATAGCCATTGGATCTGTTAGGAGATGTAGGAGGGTTAAGCCCTCGTGTATAGGGGCAAAGGTCCCAAAAGAGGAGTTAGTACATGGCATGGGACAGATCTGAGTCATCAGATCTTATCTAGAAAACCCAATAGCCGTTAGAGCTTCTAGGAGATGCATGATGGTTAAGCCCTCATGAACAAGGGTGAAAGTCCAGAGAGAGGAGTCGGTATCGGGGATTTGGAGTTTGGGATTCCAAGAGTCCTGATGACAAGAGATCGAGACATTCCATGGTGAAAATCCAAATATAGATCTAGACCGTCCATCCGTGAAGGACATGTCATGGAGATCGAGAGTCCATCGGTATTTCGAATACCAGGGATTCGAGTTGACAAAGGATTGACATCACTGGGGGTCGCAAGTTGCAAAATCATGAAACAACAAGGACCATCCATATGAGGGAGGCTACGTGGCAGTAATCCAGGATCTCAGGAGAATCCCGAAAGAAAGAGCCTATCAAGATTTCAGAAATCGGGAGTTTAGGAGTTTCGTTGACAAGAGGTCGGACTCTTGTGATTGATAAGTCCCAAAACTTCAATTGGTGAACTCCCAAAATGTTAGAATATGTTTAAATCTCAATTAACGAATGAGATCCTCTTGGAGGATCCAAGGTCTATAACAACCGTTGGAGGTGGGGAAGGAACGTGGATGATAGTTCCTTGACCCCTCTCCACCTTTGCAAGCAATGCATGAACATGATCCCTCCGGAGGATCCCAGGGTCTGTAATGACTGTTAGATTTGAGGAAGAGACGCAGGCATTAATGCCACGACCCCTTTTTCCCTTGCAAGAGATGAAGGAATCGGGACCATAGATCCCATGGTCCATGGAAGTACCTGGACCGTCCATCTATAGAGTACACATGGCTGCTGGTAAGCGCTTCGGTGTTTCGGCACCTAGGAAACAAAAGGGAAAGAACCCTTGTCTTCGCGAGTCGTGAAATCCTGATTACTGAAACCCCGAATCGGTTTAAGTGTGAATGAGGTTAAGGAAAGCTAGGATTTAATCATGACTGTTGATCATCCCAAAAAGATCACGACCGTTGATCTTGGCTAAAGGTCATCACCGTCCATCAGAGGGGCACGTTGTTGTCGATCGATGTTTCGACGTTTTGACATCCGGTAAACCAAAGGGCTAGAAAACATTTCCCCCGCAATTTGTGAAATCCCGATGCCCGAAATATCGATACGCGCTGTAGTAGAGAGGAGAAGCACCGAAAGAATCTGGACCGTCCATCAGAGGAGACGCGTGGTGAGCGGTTAGAGATTTGGGAAAAGTACCGAAATCCTGTGGACCATTGGATCCACACTCTTAAGAGCCATCGATCTCTCACATGAACTTCCATATCGAAATTCAAATATTTAAATGACAAGGAGTCTTGGAGTCATTGCATTTCGAATTCCCAAGTACCGAAACCCCGAAAGGATCCATACCATCGGATCAGGGGAGGCTTACATCCATTGATCTCCCTTTGGAGGGAAACTTGGGAGACTTCGTGGTTTTCGGGGATTTGAATGGGAAAGGAAGAAGTCATGCATCATGATTTCCCGAATCACGAAAGGCCGGTAAGGTCTTTGCTGGTTTAAGCACGTGGTCACGAGGACAAGACCCAAATAGGAAACTTGTACTCGCCATCCCTTTCAGGGTTCGGTGCTTCGTTGTGTCGGGGTTTGCAGAGTCGAAAGACTCGACGCCCTAGTAGCACTAAGTCGCGAAGAACAAAAGGACTCCATATTTTTTCGACCTATGGTCATGACCTGTGATCCTATGGGAACAGACGAGGGAAGATCTAGCTTACGCTAGACCTCCATAGACTTTTCGTGGGTCTGATCATTGAGAAATCGACGAAAAAATCGATTTCCATAGTGGGTATGTGACAGAAGGAGGGGATGAAGGCCTAAAGGGATTATTGTTGGGTAAAACATAAAAACCTATGTATAAACCTTTCATATGCTTCTCCTAGGGTTCCCCCAAGAAAGAAATGAAACACTTATCTGTAAGAAAAGGGGGACCCACAGGAAATATGATTATGAATGCTTAAAAGGTTAGTTAGAGGATAGGAGGTCTCATAACGAGCCGACGTATCATGTTCATGGATATCTAGTGGTGTGAAATTACCATCTTCTGGTCACCAATCCAAGGTAATGGATCTCAATTGCATGGCTGAGAGAAAGGGGGTCTCATCACGAGCCAACCTTCTCATTTCCAATAGGTGTTTGTGAGTGACATTGTCCTTATATGGACACCTGTCACACACCCAACCCCCTAAGTACATTTTTGGAGATGGGGTATTAAATTTTCACCTCTTATAATAATATTAAATCATCTCTATTGATGCAGGAACATCATCAGCAAAGACCACATGGAGGGACAACTCAGCGCCATAGCACGCCTTTTTAATTAATGGGAATCTGAAAACTAGCGTTTCCTGAAGATCCATTTTGAATGGATGATTGAATAAGAGTGAAATACTCAGAAACTAAATGATCGCAAGAGATCTGGGAGTTTCACTCCCAGAATGTAATGTAACGAAGCTGGAGTAGTTGTTAGTTGTTACTTCGATAGGAAAGGTAGTTGGAGTGAACCCTAGAGGACCTCTTGTATATGTAGATGCATGGTATGCCTAAATGAGGCTTTTTCAAATTAGTAGGCTATTGTTGTGATTTAGTTATCGTTTTTCATAGCTGTAGCCATTTACATTTTAATGAATGTAACAGAGGAAAATTGATCCAATGTAGAGTGTCGCTATTGTTTACAGTTTCTTTGTTATTTCGTGTTTCATGAATGAATGGGTCATATTAATGAATGTATGAAATTTTGAAGTGTTAAGTAAGTTTCAATCTCTTTTCTTCTTTGAGTTCATGAAAGGTGTGCATGTTGTCCACAAGGAGTGTGTCGTCAAAGTCTATTTCGACTCAAAAGATTAGGAGAGATACCATTGAAATTGTAGCAACAGAAGTGCATAGAGTGCACAGAGCTGTGCAAAGGGTGTGTAGGTCGAGTCGAGTATTGGACTCCCTCAACCAAAGGAAAGGTTGAAGGATCTTTGCTGCAAGGAGTGCACAAAGTTGGAAAGTTTATAAGTGTTAAAGAAGCTATCGTGAAGGGCCGCAAAGTGTGCAAGAAAGGTTCCTAAGAATCCCTTAGTTTGTAGAGAGGAAGAATCTCAGGAGAGATATAGGTTTTGAAGAGTTCAAAGGAAGAGCCGAGGGTTTAAGTCACCTCATATAACCAATATCAAGAGGGAGAGTGGTTCCAAAGTTCAGTTGAAAACGCTTAGAAAATATTCTAAGTCTCAAAGTGGCCCTCAGAGGAGTCGAAGGATCCGAGAGATAAAGTTTAGGAGAAGGAGCAACAACAGACATTGGATCTTTTCATGGAAGATGCCTGGGATGTTAGATCCATGTCTAGGGAAGTAGAAGGAGAGCACCAAGGAGGAAAATATCCCAGCCGTAGGATCTGAGCATAGAATATCGATCGTCGTCCAATCCAGGAAAATATTACGAGGGTTAAGTCTCTGCATGCACATAGGAGCAAGGATTCACCGAAGTACTGAAGCGGACAGGAACCATCCATCATCCAGAGGGACACATAGTGGAAATCTATGAATTTCAGGTGAAAGGACTCTGGGGGGAATGAATGCACAGGAGTTGAAACTCCCAAATCCTGAAGAGCCGAAGCCCAAAGAGCCGAAACCCGAAGAGATGAAGAGCCCAAAGATCCGAAGAGAATCTGGACCATTAGATCCAGAGGCTACGTGTCAAAAGATCGTGAGCCCTAGGAGAAAGTGAAGGTGGAGTTTTGAAAGAGTCGAAGTAAATCCTAACCGTTGGTTGTCAGGGGGAGTACGTGTCAACAGATTTGAGGCTCTGGGAAAAATCACTTTGATGATTTCAGTTGAGAATTGAAACTCCCGAAACCCGAAGTACGAAGTGAATCTAGACTGTCTGATCCAAAGGGACGCGTGGCGACAGATCACGAACTTCGGATAAAATAACTCTGGAGAAGTTGAGAGTTGATATCTACAGAACCCGAAGGTCCAAAGTGAATCATAGTTCGTGCGATTTAGGAGGACACAAGACATAAATCTGTGGACTCTGGGTAAATACCCAAAGTAAATTATAGTTGTCTGATTCAAGAGGACACATGATAGAAATCTGTGCACTTCGAGGGAAAGTGGAAGTTGAAAGTTTATTTTTCCGAAGTCTGAAGACCCAAAGCAATCTAAGTCTTTGATCTACAGGAGATACGCATCAATCGATCATGAGCTTCAAATAAAATCATTTTGGAAAGGTTGAGGTTTGATATTTCCAAAGTCTGAAGCCCCAAAGAAGATGAGAGCCATTGATTTGAAGGTGGACACGTGATAGATGATCTTCCATTTTGGAGAATTGTCATGTAGAGAGAGAAATATTTGAGAGTTGAAACTCCTGAAGCTTGAAAGGTGAAACCAATCATGACCATTGATTGAAAGGGACACGTGTTGAAAGAACGCAGTATAGCATGCTCCAGGGAGAAGGAATAAAAAGGGAATAGATCTCAGTTGTTGATCATGAAGCACCATCGAGGTCATAAGATCGATGGTCGAGATGGATTGTGGGGCCAGAACATATTCAGACTTTAAAATTCTTAGAGCGGGCCGCAATTGAAACCATGGTATCGTCAAGGGGATACGTGGCGATTTATAGTGAATTGCGGGAAGAAAAGAGGGTTGGTCTCAAACCACCCTAGGTCGTGCTCGCAATCACATAATTATGTGAGGTCATAGCCCAGGGCCATATGGAGGAAGGGGCAAATGAAAAAAGAGCTAATGCTTAAAACCCAACAGTTCAGAAGCATGCAGGAAGAGGTTGCGGGTATCACAAGACCTGCACCAGAAGTGAAAGAGTACCTGTCTAAACTGATTTGGGTCTAATAAAGGCCGAAGTTTCGATTCAAATCCTTGATTAGAACAATCCTAGACTAGGAGGTCGAGTAGCCCCGAGGGGAGAAGGGGGGTCTACATCATCTATCACAACTCCACTATCTTTTTCTCATCAACATCTTTCCAATGATAATAAGTTTGCACAAAACATAGCTCTGGGACAAGATTTATGAACCTTCGAAGATTCTCGGGTTTATGTAGGAATCATCTCTCATACTTCCATGTGAAATCCTCGTGACATTTCACTTTCCATGAAAACTAATGCGGTGACACCCTCGGCCCAACGAGGTACTAACCTATACTGCCATGGTAGAATTTCATTCCACACAAGCCTACAACCATTCGTCACTCATACCTTTTTCTAGTACGATATTTGCTTCCCTCCGATGACTATGGTATCGAGGAATATTCCCTCTCGATACCATCCATTCGTAGTTTGAGCGATTCACACAATCTCATTACCTTGAGCCCAATGTATCAAGGAATATTCCCTCCACTATGAACCAATTAAAATTCTTCATTGATATTTCTTATAATAATGCTCTTTGGTATCTGATTACTTAAACCTTATTAGGAATAATTAATATTCCCCAATTTAATTACCCTTGTAAACATAATTTTCTCTTAGCTAAATAATTATCTTAATAATTTGGCCTGATAATTAATGCGTATTTACCTCTTTTCATTCTTCCCCTTAGAACTAGTTTAGTACTGATTTAATTATTACTCATAAGATAATTATAAGTAATTATATTATAACATGACAAGGTTAGTTAGACCATAACAAACTCAAATTGGTTAACCTTAATTAAAGTACATAATTAATAGGATAAGGTTAATTAGTCCAACATACATACTTAAGTTGAGTAATCTCAATTAATGTTTATAATTCATTTTCCTCTCTTAGCACGCAACTCCACACCAAATTTTATGTCATTTAACATATATATAAATATATGCATATTTATTTATTTATTGGGGAAAATGATTAACTATATTCAATTTGATATTTATTATTGCATCAATTCAAGCCATTTCCAATGTCTTCTCTATTGAAATACATGTGCCCCTCTCTTTACTCCAACCACCAATCACACAGAGGAAGGTTTAATACTATTAAATTATTTATGTGTGGGACATGTGAAAACTCTCGCCATCGCTCCAATGGGTTCAAACTTTATTTACATGCCCCTTCCAAATACTCGGAAGAGTCAAATCCGAAAGTATTTAGCACTGGAAAAGCCTTGAAACTTGTGCCCATTTATTATATATTAAATGGTATACCAACCCAGGTGATTATTTAACATAATAAATAATTTAAGTAACTAAGCCTCCTTTATGTGAAATATTAAACATTTATAATATTATAGCATTATAGTACTATTGGATATTTAAATCAATTCTTACTTGAAAGATGTGTACTCCTCTCAACACTCTGACCCCAATCACAAGAGAGTAGGGTTTAATATTATTATTTTCAATTAGAACTTTATAACACCCATGCCATCATTGTGACAACTTCGCATTTTGTTATGACACTCCCTCCCATCCACTCCAAATAGTTAACTCTGAATAGACTTTTGGTCTTGGTATTTGTGCACTCCATTCGTAACTCCGAACAATAGGCTCTGAATAAAAATGATTATATATATAATAATATAATGTTTCATGTTTTAATTTAATCTATGGTAATTCGTACCTTCTTAACTTGCTCACCTCTCATCCATCCGACAACCAATTACGGTGGAGAAAGTTTAATTATTATAATATATTGAAACTTTTAGAACATAATTCTCATCACAAGTTGAAGTATTTGGAGTAAATTTGCAGGCACTCTTCTGGTTACTCTGATAACCAATGAGGAAAGGGAAGGCGTAATATTTAAAATGCACTTAAACTTTATAATTTCCATTCCATCACTCTGATGGCTTCAGAATTAATTCTCATGCACTCTCCCTTCCACTCCGAAGACCAATCATCAACAAGCCTAGTTTAATATTTAATATTATATAAATATTTTCATGTTGAAAGGATTTAGGAAGATACATATATTTAGGAATTATGCATTTTATACATACTCCTACATTGAGAATAAAAATAAGAGAATTTATATAACTCCATTAATGAATTTTCTCCAAGAATCATCGATCTGTATGAGTAAAGTATGAATTTCATATTTATGAAATTTCAGTGCAGTCAAAAAATTTTACACATAAGGAAGAAACTTCCAATTTTTACGAGGGATTAATAATCCCATATTTACCTGCATTTCTTTCCTTATTACTGTGTTTTACCATTCTTACCAAAATTTAAGGAAATTGGTCCTAAGACAAAGATTTACCTCCACAGTAAATTCAGTATTTCTACTAGGATTTACTGCCCACCAAAATTTAAGGGGATTCTTCCCAAATTTAGGATATTTAACACAAGTTTAACATAAAATGTTTACTTATGCCCCAAATAAAATTTTGAGAACTTTTGTATTTTAATTCAATTAGGAAAATTTCATGTTTATTTCCTAATTAGTTTTCCTCAATAATAATCTATAAGGAATTTTTTTTCTTTTTCCATATTTGAGATTATTTCCTAAAGTCCACACAAATCTGTTATCCTCTAAGCTTTATAGCATAGGATTTGAGGACATACAAAAATAGAACACTATTATGCAAAAAAATCACTCTCTCTTCTTTAAGATGTTTTATAGAGATTTTTAACTGTTCAGTCATCATTTCCCAAGCATGCTTTAAACTATACAACACAGTTAAGCACAACATCCACTCCCAAAAATCTTATTCTAACACACAAATAGTCAAGAGATAAGGAATTAAATAAAATGTGCTTCAACTACGACATTCTATTTATTTTACTTAAATTTCTCAAGTCACTTTTGTCAGAAATCAAACTTACACAGTTCTAAAACATAGTATAAAATTTTATCTGATCTAAACACTACACAAATTTAACCAAATATACTTATTTAGGAACCAAATGGTGATGCAACTATTGGAAGGGGTGCCCTTTTCCACCCAACCATAGGCACAGCAAATCTTGGATGGATTTACCACTGGCCACCCCCTAGATAGATCATGATGCTTTGAGAGAGAATATTCCTTCTGTTTGTTGGACATAATTGTCATTTATGTCAACAGGAGAAGTAAATAACTAGAAGTCCAAAGCTCAGGAAGAAGAATGAACTGTTAATCATGATAGGATCAACAGTCCGATGATGTTCATAAAGGCTAGTGCATGAAGAAAGATTTGAAGGAAGAATAAAGTGTAGAAGATGTCATCGGGATCAGTGGAAGGATTGCACAGTTGATCAAATGCACATAAATGGTGAGAAGACTCAACAACCATATAATCACTATGAAAAGAACAACTATCGTTTGATCAGAAGTTGACCATGGGCTTAAGGGTCACAAGAGGATCATGACCATCGAAAAGGATGAGAGTTTGACTATCCATATACCCATCGACCATGGGATCAAACCCAAGTTCTTGTTGAAATTTCGAATCATTTTCAAGTAGAAGGAACGTTGGATGATTGGTCAAACGACCATATTAAGTCTTGATCGTCGTATGCACAAGCACATGAATTAACAACTGTTAGATACAGGTAAGGTGCACCCACCTTAATATGTCAGCGAGAAGTGAGAGTGGTTTTAGGGGGACCCACACAAAACTACCTCATTCCGGACCCCCCCCTTCATTAAAGGAAGAATGGAAAGGGGGGTCTAGAATCCAACCTTAACCATTGATCTAAGCTCTTTGATATCCATCGTCCAATACTTACGCGTCCAATTTCGGACCCCCCCCCCCCCCCCCCCCCCCTTCATTAAAGGAAGTATGGCAAGGGGGGTCCAGAATCGAATCTCAACTGCAAAATTAGACACAAAAATATTAACCGTCCGAATCTGCAAGGAGGATATGCCTAGGAGTCAGCTAACAGTCGAACACAAAGAAATGATCTAAGCCATTGATCTAGAGGACACATGGTGAGTGATTGACATTTCACTGACTCTCTGGTCAGGAAAGTCAAAAGCAATGTTGCATGAAACTCGTGATAAGAGAGGTTGCGAAAAGATCTAGGGAATCATATCACACAGGTTCAAGTCATATCTTAGGCCATTGATCAAAGGAGAATAAGATTTGTTGATCTAGATGACACATGGAAATCACATGTAATCTCACTGACTTGCGAGTTGGAGAAGCCAAATGCAAGAATGTAGGAACTCATGATATGAGAGGTCGCGATAGAATCTGGGCCATCAGATCACAGAGGATCAAGGAAGACCTCTAACCATCGATCAAATATACATTGAGAGATCTACTTCGACAGACTACGACAGCAAGCCACGTCAGTAAGGATGCATGCATCCACGTCAGCAAGATCCATGTACTTGGCACGTGTCAAGTCTTCTTGTGATGTTAGTAAGTATACATCACATCAGGATTTTTCATCTCGAGTGTTTTTGCATCATAAGAAAATACTCTAAAAAGCACAAAGTCTCGAACGCCAAAACTCCGAAAGGGACACACGTCAAGTGTTCTATGTTTTCGACAGTTTTGGAGAGTTTGAGGTTATGAAGACTCGAAGGAATAAACACCGAAATCTCGTCAAGATATTGAATCACGACCATTGATTTGGTAAAGCGCTCAAGCACTCGTTCAAGCTTAGCATTCGGTCACCACCATTGGTCTTATGCTATAAGAATATTAAATAAAATTATAACATATCGCTATAATTGGTAAAGCCCATGGTTATGTAATGCAGGATAATATATGTGATGGTTTGAAGGAAGAGCCTTCACGGAATATGGTCTCTGTAAATATAATAGAGATTAGGCATCAAGTATAAAGGATTAAATTGATCCATGACTATGATCAATTTATGAAAAAGATGAACCGATACAAAGTCATGATTAAAAGAGAATAAATCATGAAAATATGAATAAAGAATAAAAGGAAAAATGATATTAATTAAAGTTTAGATTATCATTTTAAATGAAAAGGTACAATGGTTCAAATAAAGGGACACGTTGTTTTAAAATTTCACATCATTTTGAAGATTATATAAACACGAAAAAGTGGTGAGAAGAAAGTGTCTATGCAGTCCAGAAAATAAGATCAAAAGTTGAAGCAGATTCCAGGAAGAAAAGCTAATACTTATGCATTAAGGGTGGTTGGATGGTGCAAGGGAAGGTTGGTGCCTGCAAAGGGAGTTGGTGCTTCCTTGTTAGTTGTAGTTGACTAAACAAGGGGGTCATAGCCTCCTACCAGTTGGTGCTGGTAAAATAGGGTGTGGATGCATCCTGATCAGTTGGTGATGATCAAAGAGGAAGTACATCTTCCTTCTATGTAACATGTAAAACAAATTTTGCAGTTAATAGAAAAGAATTTTTGGTTTTCCCATTTGGGTTCCATGATAAAATACTATGTCAAAATTCTATTTGCATTAATAAATGAAAAATTGATATAACTGTTGTATCACTAATTGACCCCCCCCTCTCAGTGACATGATCTAATTCTACAATTGGTATCAAAGTAGGTTCCTTCAACACGGTCTAACAAACTTTATGGAAGATCTTGAAGATGGGTCAATAAGAAGGGATGTCTAACAACAAAGCACCATTGTTCAATGGATAAGGCTATGCTCTATGGAAAATAAGAATGAAAAACTTCCTCTTAGCACTGGATTTTGATATCTAGCAATCTATTGTAGACGGTTACATTGCACCGACTACTCCACCCAAAGACTCTGGAGGAAATAAAATCTGTGATGATAACTCGAGAGAAGTTAATGGAATTCTAGCTGGGTTGAATGATTCTATATGTGTGAAAGTTATGCATTGCAAATCGGCTAAAGAAATCTGGGACAAATTGGAAGCTGAATATGAAGGAGATTTCAAAATCAAAGAAGCTAAACTACAGACCTACAGAACTCAATTTGAAAATATTAAAATGAAAGAAGAAGAAAATATCGCTGAGTACTTTCACAGGGTAGATGAAGTGGTCAACTCAATTAGAGAAGCAGGAGAAGAAGTTACAGATAAACCTATTGTGCAAAAAATACTAAGGTCATTACCTATGAGATATAATGCAAATATCTCTTCAATAGAAGATATATCTAATCTAAAAACACGCATAGTTTATCAGCTCCATGGAATCATTACAACATATGAAATGCGAACAAGGCATGATAAATCAACAAAAGATGAAACAACCTTCAAAGAATCTAGGACAAAGACAAATCAGAAGCAAAATCCTCAATCTATGATAAAACATAAGCAAGAATAACAATATGGCAGAAAAGGCTCACTATCCAACATGAGATTATTCACTCCAATGTTACATATTTATAGTACAATGGGTGATGCCACCTCATAGAGAGATTTTCTCTAGATCCTAAAATCATGCATGATGACTAGGCTAGGCAATCTTAACTAACTCATTAGTCATCACTTGAGGATATATTACTAATATCCGAAATGAATAATACAAATATAGGTGACAATTTTAGACTTAGTGATTGGTAAAGGTAAGCCATAGGCTAACGACCCCCCCCTCAATCATAAGTCTGATCAATAATACCAACAATAAAGCATAAAAGGGTATCAATTCCAAGTCTTCATACTAAAACTCCTGTGCTAAGCCTCAATGAAGAACTGCCTAAAAAACCGACAATCTAGATGTTGAACATGTTCATTTGAAATGAACTGGAAGAGATCTGAGATATGGAAGTGAACAACTACAATATCTGAACATTCCCTGATTGCTTGACAATTTGATCATTTTGCCAAGTATTTTAGCTAGAAGAATCTGATTTCTTCTGCTAATTGGTGAACATGTAGTATCACCACTCTACTATCAGTGTATCACTGAGAGTTCTCTCTGAATCTATGGTGTGGGATAACCACTGACCAATTGATACCATGTATCTGATGGTTTTTGGATAACCACTAACCAATCTTGACAATTTTAGGTGTCCAACAACATCCCAATGTATCATGTGTATGATTCAATTACAATTCATTGAACCATAATCCTGTCAAAGTATGCCATCTCTGGAAAATCTCACTATGTAATCATGTGAGCCAGGATGCATGCAAATTGTTTACTTAATGTAAAATCCAATCTGATGAGAGTGAACCAAGAGAAGTGAATCAACTTCTAGCCTGACACATCCCTGAAAAATGCTTGACAACTCAATCAAATGCCAAGCTGTAATGTAGAAGGATCCTCTTGTCCTCTGCTAGGTCGAATGACCATCTATGTGAACCAAATGTTCACATCATTTCTCTCAAAATCAAAATCAAACATCCCAATTATGTATGATTCAACTTAAACTTATTGAACCATAATTCTGCTGAAGTCTTTCATCTACAAACCGCAGTTGCCCATTTGGCAAATTTCATGCCCATCTGGCATACTTGATGTTTGTTGTTGTCGAAACTTTCTGTCTGAAAACCATCTTCAATTCCATAATCAATTCCCCCCTTTGTCAGCTGAAAGGAGAGACCATAAGTGGTTTCATGAACCATCTTCACTGGAATTTTGAATTCCCCCCCTTAAGGTGCATGAGAGTTGCATCATTGTACTCCCCCCTTCTAGGCTCAAGAGAGTACCGTACTTGTTTCATTTTGAGTACAACACAAAGTGGGCATGCAGAAAAAACCACATGTTATCTCATCTCGTGAGGGCCATGCTTGAAAGCTATGCCATAAGGGGACCACTTATATGAGGTACACAAATGTTATGTGATACAAGATCGGTCTTTACACGAGATTGTATTCTATGGTAAGACTTATATAATCGCTTGGTTGTTGATGACCATTGCCAAGGATCAATCCACTCATAGTGAATTTTCAATCTTGCAGGTTTCTTTAGTGTTGAAAATCTGTTTGAAGAATGGTTATGCTTACCACAACGCTGGCAAGGATGGAGATCAAAACATTGATTCTCCTTGTGACCAACTCGATTACACTGTTGACACTTATCATTCTGATGCTGAACTTGAATAGGTGAAGTTGAATCTTCTTGAAGGAATCCATCACTTTGGAACTTAATTGGTCTGGAATATTCAAGAATATGAAATGCAACTTCCTTGTCCTATCCAAGTCATGTTCTATTCTTGTTGTAGATTATTTCTTCACAAGTTCTGATGATGGGCTTGGAAAGAGTATTATGAACCTATTGCTTTGAAATCCGTGGAAGTGGATTTACTGCATGCTGATGCATCATTGAAAGGTTTTCTTCACTGAAATCAAAAGAAAACTCTTGAAATGTAGGTTCATGGATATATTCAACTTCGTTTAAAACTGATTCTGAAGTTGTATCACTGTGTTGTTCCTTCACTAACTGTTGATCAAAAGCATCATCATCATCATCATCATCATCATAGAGAGGGTTGTGCTGAACAAAAACTAGTTCAAAAAACTTCATTGGCTGTTGATTTTTTAGATAAGCCAACTCATCATTTAATAGTTGGGATAGAGATTGAAGAAGACTAACTTTAGCTTGTGTCACTTGCAAACAAGTTAGCACTAATTGAAGAGTTGTTTTGTTCAATATCAATGTGTTTTCTTCAGTGGTGTTTATTAGAGTGTTCAATAACTCTAATAATTCGAGACTTCGAGCCATTTCAAAAAACACTAAATGAGGTCTCCTTGTGCAGGTAGATCCTGATTACAATTTGACTCAACAAAAGAAGGTTTATTTGCAACTCACTCACTTGAATCGCTCACTTGAACTTCATGCTCGCTTGAATTTTTCTTGCTTGAACTTACTTCCAGGAAGTTGAGGATGCCAGTTACCACTGAAAATGCATCTCAAAGTATTACAATGATATGAGTTTCAAGTACTCATCCTTGTCAATTACGACTCAAAATGACAATGTCTCTTGGGTGTCAAGCTCAATAGAGAATGCACCCAATTACAAAGAAATTCAACTCAATTTAAATTGATTTCATTCTTACTATTGCAAGTACAATTCAACTCGATCAAGTAATCTTACAACAAACATTTTACAAGTTACAATTGAATTACAAATGCTCCATGATGTGTTGAGTTCGAATACTTTGATTTGTCCATTATTGATGTGGTTGGGGACTTGAATGCTTGAATTTTATTCACATTTGCTTGAATGACATGAATTTTATCTTGAACTTCATGCATGTTCTTCACTAGCATTAATTTGTGTGCTTATCTTGTTGTGGATTCCATGTACATATAGTTGTAGAGCAAATTACACGCGTAGTGTCAAAACTAGACACAAAAACATTATGAAAAAACATTGAAGGAATCATTCACCATTACACACAATGCAAGGTGTTCCTAAGATCCCCTTATTCAATTTCAGGCAAATCTAGGACACTTAAACACTACAAAATGAATATTTTTATTAATTGTTGTAGTACATAAATATCTCAATTTCTTCTTCTCCCTTTTCAATGAGAGGAGAGCCTCTAATTTTAGTGAACATTAAACATCACTCTTCAATGGATTATTTTGAATCCTATGAGTACAACAATGTCACCCTCATAAATGTGATGAACTAAAGTCATGCAAATCACTTATTGAGCAATTCACAAAAATAATTTTCATTGTTGCATGAGGAATAACAATCTAATCATCATGCTAGCTGTCATCATGGTAGAAAAGGCTCACAATTGATAAAATATAAGCAAGAATAACAATCTAATCATCATGAAGAATCTGATTTGGAAGAAGCCAATTTCATTAGAAAACTTCAGAAAGGTTCAGGGAAGTACAAAGGCAAGCTTTTGTTCAAATTCTTTAACTGTGGAAAAATTGGTCATTTTGCATCCAAGTGTCCTTACCCCAATGACGACCCTGAAGATCAATAAAAAAAAAATATTTAATATCAGAAAAAGGAAAAGCCCAACTTTAAGAAAAAAGTTTTACAGAGGGAAAAATAATTTTTATTCAAAAGAGGAAAATAGCAGTTCGTCTAAGTCCAGTGATAATAATGAATTTGACGATGATGAAGTCCTTTTCTTAGGTATTTAAGAGTCTAATGAAACAAAAAAAATCAAATATGAAGAAGAGCTAGAAGATGAAGCAGAAGTCAATATGGAGGAAGAACTTCTCAGTTCTCTGAATGAGTTAAGAAAATACAAAACCAAATACAGACACATGAAAGGTTTTGTAGTTAAACAAAAAGAAAAATATGAACAAAAGGAAAAAGAAAAGGAGAAACTCATGAGAAACCTGAGAAAACAAATCTTAGAAGAAAATAAGATCGAAGAAAATCTGGAAAAGTCTCTTAAGGAAAAACAAGTAACTTGTGAAAGAATGGAGGAAAAAATAGTTCATCTGAAAAAGGAACTGGATGCAAAAAACATTCAAACAAAATTTGAAAATAGCTCTAAAATATTAGATAAGATTATTACAGCTCAAAGGGATCCTAAAAATAAAAATGGAATAGGTTATTCTCAAAAGGAAATCCATGTTAACTCAAAATATTATGCAGATTCTCTTCGAAGTACATTCAAGAAGAAGAATGAAGAGAAGACAAGTAATGGCAAGAGCTCCAAAAAATTACTTCCACTCATCAGGAAAGAAGGTAAGAAAATAGAAAAGAATCTTTATCAAAACAGGTATCCTCGCATTTTTCTTGGTTACTTCTATTCTTTCTCTAATTTTGGACACAAAGCTATAAACTGTAGAACATATAAAAAGAAGAATCTGAAGGTTAAGAACTACATCCATAAAGATAAACAAGTAGCAAAACCAGTTAGAGGAAGAAACTATAACCCCTTTTCACCCTTATAAGAAGGGGACTTACAATGATTCAGATTCCACAACCATGGGCATAAAGATATTAATTGCAAACTAATGTAAGCCTTAGAACAATCCAAGTTAATTAGAGAGAAGAAGAAACTTTGGAGAGTAAAAACATCCAAGAGGGATTTCCTTATTGCCCTGAAAACTCAAGATGAAAAGGATCTCTGGTATGTTGACAGTGGATCCTTGAAACATATGACAGGTAACAAGAACAATTTTTTAGACTTAAAGAAACAAAAAGGTAAAGTTACATTTGGTGATAATGCTTCAAGTAACATACTTGGGAAAGGCACTGTGAGCCTGGGAAAAGACAAAGCTAGAAATGTACTACTTGTCGATAAATTGAAACCTAGTGTATTAAGTGTCAGTCAAACCTGTGATCAGGGACACTTCTACATATTTGACTCTCAAAAGTGTGAGATTAGGAGAGAATACATGGGAAAATTAGTTGGCACTACTCCTATAACTCCTGAAAATGTATACAGACTAAATGCTAAATTAAAAGAAGAGTGTCATATAAATTCAGTAGATGAAAGTTGGCTATGGCATAGAAGGTTGGGGCATATTAAATTTGACAATCTTGTGAAATTCAACAACCTTGGTGCAGTAAGAAACTTGCCAAAAATAATAAAACCTTCAAATGTTATGTGTAGACACTGTCAACTAGGGAAACAAACTAGAATAAGGTTCAAGGAAAAATAATACACAACCTCAAAATCGCTAGAACTTATTCACACTGACCTATGTGGACCTACTAGAACCAAGAGCTTGCAAGGAGATTCTTACTTTATGTTATTCATTGATGACTTTACTATAATGAGTTGGATATGTTTTCTCAAAGAAAAATCAGAAGCACTCAATAAATTCAAAGCTTTTAAAACCCTTGTTGAAAATGAAAAAGAGACAAATATAAAATGTCTTAGATCTGACAATGGCGGTGAATTTACCTCAAGAGTGTTTGATGTATTCTGTGAAACTCAAGGAGTAAAAAGACAATTCTCTGCTGCTAGAACACCCCAACAAAACAGGATTGCTAAAAGAAAGAATATAACAACTTAGGAAGCTGTAAGGACCATGCTAAATGAAGCAAAATTATCAGATGGATATTGGAGGGAAGCTGTAAGAACAACAGTATACATATTGAACAGAGGTAAGCTCATGATTAATAGTGATAAAACCCCTTATGAATTATGGTTTGGAAGAGATCCATCAGTAAAATACTTCAATGTATTTTGAAATAAATGCTACATCAAAAGACTAGATGAGAGTCTTGGAAAATTTGATGCCAGATCCGATGAAGGTATTTTTCTTGGATATGCTTCAAACAAAAAGGCATACATAGGATACAATCTTAGATTACATAAGATTTTTGAAAGTCTAGATGTCAGAGTAGATGATCTAAAAACAATAAGGATCAAAAATCAAAAGACCATATCTACAAATGAAGATGAAGATGATGATGAGACATTCGACACCCAACTAAAAGAAGTAGAAGAGAGTGAAAAAGAAAGGGAAGAAGATGATATGGATACTAGTGATAGTGAAGATGGAGGGATAAGAGAAGAATTTCCAAGAAGAGATACAAGGACACCCTCAAGAATTATTCAGAAAAATCATCCCGAAGAACTGATTATTGGAGATATGAATGATGGAGTGAAAACAAGAAGACAATTGTTGTATCAAACATAATTAGCATTGTTGTCACATATTGATCCAATATCAATAAAAGAGGCATGTAAAGATCAGAATTGGGTTAAATCCATGAATGAAGAATTGGATCAAATTGAAAGAAATCAAACTTGGGAGCTAGTTCGTAGACCAAAAGATAAAAATGTCATTGGAACTAAATGGGTATATAAAAATAAAATGAATGAAGATGGGCAAGTAATCATAAACAAGGCAATATTAGTATGTAAAGGGTATGCTTAGGTTGAAGGAGTAGACTATGAAGAAACATTTGCACCTGTGGCCAGATTGGAGGCAATTAGGATGTTCTTAGCTTTCTCCAGCTATAGAAAATTTAAAGTGTACTAGATGGATGTCAAGTCAGCATTTCTCAATGGAAATTTAGAAGAGGAAGTCTACATTGAGCAACCAGAAGGATTCGAATTAACCAACAAAGGGGACTGTGTTTGCAAATTGAATAAGGAACTCTATGGATTAAAACAAGCACATAGACCATGGTATGGAAGGTTAGATTCTTATTTACAAAAACAAGGCCTCAAAAGGGGATCAACAGACAACAATCTTTATTGCAAAATTGATGGTAATAACTTGATAATTGTGGAAGTGTATGTTGACAATATCATTTTTGGTAGTAATGAAATAAAAATGAGTGAAGACTTTGCTAAAAATATGCAGCAAGAATTTGAAATGTCCATGCTTGGTGAACTAAATTTCTTCCTTAGATTACAAATAATACAGTCCAAAAGAGGAGTTTTTATCCATCAGTCTAAATATGTTAAGGATATGCTTAAGAGATTCTAGTTAGAGGATTGAAAACCTATTAGTATACCTATGACAGTTGGATGCAAACTAAGTAAGGATGATGAGTCCAAAACTGTAGATACAAAATATTATAGATCAATGATTGACAGTTTTCTCTATGTAACAACTTCTAGACCCAATGTCAAGCAAGTTGTTGGGATGGTGGCTATATTCCAGGAAGATTTAAAGGATAGTCATGTTCAAGCTGTAAAAGGAATCTTCAGATATTTAAAGGGAACCATAGATCTGGGTTTGTGGTACCCCAGCAAGGACTCATTCACATTAAAATCATATTCATATGTTGATTGGGCAAGAAGTATAGATGATAGAAAAGTATGAGTGGTAGAGCATTCTTTTTGGGAGAATCACTAGTTGCTTGGATAAGCAAGAAACAATCTTCAATTTCTCTGTCAAGCACTGAAGCTGAGTATATTGCAGCAGCAGAATGTTGGACACAAGTGGAATGGATGAAACAAACTCTACAATATATCAAAATAACATTTGAAGAACCCACCATTATCCACTGTGATAATACAAGCGTGATAAGTCTTTCCAAGAACCCTGTTCAACACTCAAAATCGAAACAGATCCCCATAAAATACCATTATCTAAGAGATCAGGCTGAAAACAAGAACATTAAATTGGAATATGTTCCAACACAAGAACAAGTGGTAGATATTTTTACAAAACCATTAAACAGAGATGTATTTGAACATCTCAGGCAAAAACTTGGAGTAATTCTTCCTCCTACTTAAAATCTCTCAAAAAATCTAATGCATAAGTGGGCACCTATCTAGGGGGAGATAGAAATGAACGTTAGAAAAAGTTACTCAGTTATGATAGGCAAAGTGTGATTGCAGGAGAAAATACCAGGTGTCAAAAAAAAAAAAAAAAAAAA
>ML783816.1:727309-753171 GCA_009831015.1 Picea engelmannii | reverse complement strand
TTCCGATATACCATTTACCTCTTCCACTTACCACTCTCGCCTCCTGCTGACATATATCTCCCACTCCGTCTGTCACCTCCACCCATCACATCCTCTGCTCCCAATCCCCATCTCATTACGCTACACCTTTCCTCCACTTACCATTGGGCCATAGACCCTTATCACTCTCGCCTATCATCTCTTTCCAAGTGTCCTACCACTCACATCCTCCCTGGTAGATGGTCCCATCCCATTTGTTGTCGCAACCTCACATCTATCCCCACATCATCGCCTCATACCACTTCACATTTGACCTTTCCCAGCGTAGCGCACACACCTTTCACCGCCTGCACTTTCCATGTCACCCTCCATCTGTCTCGCCTGAACACATGGGCGCCCCTCATCTCACCTTCATGATGTTGGTGAAATTGTCCCCACCGAGAGTCTCATCCACGTCCGCCTATTAGGTCCCCTCGTAGAATTCCAACAAAGCAGCAACAACCAAGGGAAGGCCGCCACATTGTTCAGGAGCAGAGTTGACTTGGGCCTCTCCAATCCCGAGGTAGAAGTTAATGAAAATAAGGAAGGTGGGTGAGACATTGCCTCCTCCCTTAAATAGAAGGACAGAAAGGGACAAAGCATAGAGGTTGGCTGTCAGTCTAGACTGATAGAGATCGCATTTGACAAGAATACTACATGGGAAGTCTGACCAACATCTGCATGCATAGCCTGACAGAGAAGCTCATCAACGCAAAGCCTTAAACTCATGACATGATTGTGCCTCTAGTAGCAAAGTTAGTTCTAAGTATATGTAGGCATTTTTACCATTTTTGTTAGTATCGATGGTAGAGCTAAGCACCCAATTGTAAAGTTTTAGCGAGGCCTCTAGTTCTCTGGTTATAGACTGATATATGCGACTTCTTGTTTAATGGCGGCCAACCTCTTCCTTACTCTTTTCTTCTGACTTTTAAATCCCTGGCATGGATGATCCAGTCGATTGTTGTAATGACTATATAATGTAGGTTTGATTATATCAGTTTTTGCAGCATTTTAAGTTTCAAGAAGTTTTCAGATCTGAGAGGATCTCATATTCAAGACTTTTCCTCCAAAGGCTACTGGAAGACTGGATGTCCAGAGCAGAATTTCATTCTTCTCTCATTTTTGTTGCACCTACTCACCACTATGAAAACTTACTGGCCTAATTTAGATCAATACCTCACCTAGCTCTGAATTTCCAACCCATTTTTCCGAGTTAAAATGATATTGTTCTGAGTTTACTCCCATTCGGTCACCCTTTATAAACAACCTGTGACATATAACTGATGGGTATTGGGCTTACTCTTCCTGCAATCTAGGATTGACTCATGGTGCTAACAATTTCTATCCACATTACTGTCTAATGGCCCATGTTGCATCTTCCTTTGTATATTTGATAGGCTTTGTAGTAGGACTGTATTAATTTCAGTTTTGTTTTCTTGTTATTTTATCAACCTTTCATTATCATCCTTACAACTCTGTAATTCTTCCATGAGGCTTCTTACAGTTTCAACCAAATCTAGAGGGGTTTCCACTGCCCTCCTCTCATCTGATTATTCTTCTCTATTGTGGGAGATTTCTGCCAACTCATGGTGTGTCACCATTATTTACGTTGTATCTTCCCTTGTTGTCCACTGACTGTTTGAGTCATGATAAAACATTTCCTGTTAGTTAATTATCTACTGGTTTATGAACAACACATACAATTTGTAAGGTGAAGTCAACTTCATTATTTGGAACACTAGCAACACACAATTCAAATTTTTAGAACATATAACAACAACATAAAGTTTTGTTAGTCTCTTTAGTAGTGCTTTAAATAAGCCTTTTATGAATGGGGTAGGATAGGGTGTTACCCCTTAAAATTTATGTAATAAAATTGTATTCGACTCATTCATGAGCCCAAGCAGGCCAATTGTTGTTTCCTGCTCTGATACCACTCTATCACGCACCCAACCCCCTAAGTACCTTTTTGGTGATGGGGTATTAAATTTTTTCCTCTTCTAATCTTGAATCATCTCTATCAAAACTCCACCATCTTTTTCTTGTTAAGAAATTTCCAACGATAGTAAGTTTGAACAGAACTGAGCTCTAGGACAATAGTTATGACCCTCCGAATATTCTTGGGTTTACGTAGGAATCATCTCTCGTAATACCATGTGGCATCCCCATGACATTTCAGTGTCCACGCCAACTAACGTGGTGACACCCTCATCCGAACAGGGCACTAGACTATACTGCCATGGTGGAATTTCATTCCATACAGGCCTACAACCATTTGTCGCTCGAACGTTTTTCTAGCGCAATCTTTGCTTCCCTCCGACAACTATGGCATCGAGGAATATTCCCGCTTGAGACCATCAATTTGGAGTTTGAGTGATTCATGCAATCTCATTAGCCCAAGCCCAAGGTATCAAGGAATATTCCCTCTACTATGAACCAATTAAAATTCTTCATTGATATTTCTTAGAATACCTCTCTTTGGTATCCAATTACTTAAACCTTATTAGGAATAATTAATATTCCCCAATTTAATTACCCTTGTAAACATAATTTTCTCTTAGCCAAATAATTAACTTAATAATTATGGCCTGGTAATGAATGGGTATTTACCTTTTTTCATTCTTCCCCTTAGAAGTAGTTTAGTAATGATTTAATTATTACTCATTATATAATTATAAGTAATTATATTATAATAGGACAAGGTTAGTTAGGCCATACCAAACTTAAATTGGTTAACCTTAATTAAAGTACATAATTCACTACTTAATAGGATAAGACCAGGGATGATTTTAAGGATGGAAATTTATTTTAAAATGTAGAAACCTTGGCGAATCTTACTAATCCTTCATATGCCAACTATAAAATGTTGGGCGATATTTCTCTAAAAATATTCAAGTTTCTAAGGATTATATATAGTTTGTATAAAATTTTGGTGATTTTTAAGGTAAAATAATTTTATCCTATAGAATTTATTTACTGGGGAAAATGATTAAATATATTCAATTTGATATTTATTATTACATCAATTCAACCCATTTCCAATTTCTTCGCTATTTAAATACATGTGCCCCTGTTATTGGATAAATCGATGAATGCAGACATAAGCTGATCTCCCTAGATCCACTTGGATCTAGAACAAAACAAGACATGACATAGTGCTTTCCCTAAGCTTTAGTCATTGACTTTACTATCAAACAAGAGATGAATGACATACCTTTGAATATCGTTTACTTATATCTTTGTTTTCCCTACTCCGCTTCGGTGCTCCTGTGATACCGGATCTACAATGAAACACAATCCAACCAAAGTGAAAGCAACAATAATATATTCAATGAAAACTTACACATGTGATGAAGGAGTCATTTAATAAAATAAGAATTATTTTATGGGAAAGAAACATGCCACTGTATTATATTAAATAAAAGTGGAAGATACAACCAAACAACCTTGATATTGCAAGGTTCCCTTTTGATGGCCCTTTGCTCCAATAAACACACTTTCTCCAAACTTGCATGAAAAGGATCCAAAATAACTTGATGGACAGATGAAGACCTCTAGCATCAATTAAGATATAATCCCTCACACAATTCTCATCCTATTCCTTCATAAATTCCTTACTTGATATTTCTTTCTCTTGCTTACTTGCTTAAGATTTTCCATGAGAAATCCATCATTATATAGGATAAAGCGATATGGTTAAAGGGATTAGGATGATCTGACCAAATCAAAGAATCCAATAGGATCCCAACCATATAGATTCCACCTCATATTCTAGAAGATTCCCTTATATAACCTTCGTGAACTTCATCCTTTCCTTAGTCTTCAATCACCGCCACACCCTGTCTATAGAGTATCCTGTGAAAACTCGGCAAGCCAAGTTTAGGACAGCCTACAAAAATCAGGCATTTTCACACTGTGTCTTATGTCTAGCCTGTGACGTTGTTCTAAAAATAATTTTTGTAGAGGAGGAAATCAACCACTTTTCTCATGAGAAATATCCTTTTGAGAGCCTGAACACATGCTTGTAGAAACATCACCAGGGTAACCAAAATAATGTGTAACAGAATGCCCCCAAAGTATGAGGCTAGAACCTATGACAACCAAAATACTTTGTAAAATGCGTGTGTGTGTCGAGAACAAGGAGTGCACCAATCGGGAATCTGCAAATAACCAAGCATCTATGCAATATTATACCATTTCTAAGGTAGGAATTCCCATGCTTAGACTACAAGTGATTTAAATCATAAATTTCAGTCATGGCCACCAATCATACACCATGGATCCATGTCATCAAGATTCTACATAGCCACCAACAATACACTCTAGATCTATGTTCTAGAAAACTCAAAATCGGACATAGCCACGAGACATACAAAGTGGTTCTATGTGTCAATACAAATCATAAATACTTCATCACAACCTGGACAAAAATAGTGAGATCCAGGGTCTTCAATCTCGTCATCCATAAGTATGAATCTAGCCATGCGATTACAAGTGTTGGATTTGAACATGGTAGAAACCACTTGATTACCGGTCATTGATGAAAATCATTAACAAGTGCGAGGTAAATCACCATTGATGTCAATGATTCCCAAGGTACCTCAGTACAATCCATTGAATGTGAATAAATGAGATAAAGTTGAACACTCGATGGAATCTCTCTATCAGGGACCAATGATGTGAATCCACTGTCGAAAGAGAAGAAACCTGCCATTGAGGCTTGCAGGCTCTAAGGTACTAAAAGATTTCTAAGTCTTGTTCCCGAATGATGAGTTTAAGTTGACACAAAAATACTCTTCATAGGAGGGCCTTGATGTATCCCCCATCAATGGCACGAAATAAGTAACATATTTAAGGTAGATCAAAGTGTGAGGATGATTTAAAACTGACACAGGGAAGGCTGACATGGTAAGAATTGATAATTGTAGATGGCCAACTCGATAGAAGGCTTGTGCAAGGTTGGACTTCTCTTGAACATATGAATGAAACAACAATGGTCTCGGTAGCATTGAATCACAGACGACCCAAGAAATGAACTTGGGGAAGGTCAAACGAGAGAAAAATGAATTTCCCAACCTGGATTCAATGATGAAGGGGGTGTCATGTTCAAGAGCGACTATTACTGCCGCTAACACAAATACAGAGGCACATTTCTTTTCCAAATCCCCCCCCACCATTTCTGGCGAGTAGCTCTTTATTTTTATGCAAGCTTGAGGAGGATAACATATGTTTGTTGATGTAAGCTCATCCTTCAAATGATTCCCTCGGAGTATGTTTAACAAACCCTAAGAAGGAGTGGTTTGGTTCCATATAGATCTTTCGATGTTTGTTTAATGAGTCCAAAGAGAAAAAACTCAGGAGTTTTTCATATTTAGAGATTCTGAAAAACACTTAAAGAGGACTCCCTCAGTTCCTTTTTCATAAATTAGTTCGATGAGATTGAAAAAGTGATAACCTACTTCCCATCGAATGTTTTCTTCGAATACTTTTACGAGCATGAAAAGAACAAGGTCGCTCAACAATATTTTAATTTTTACGGAGTGTGAAAAGAGATTAAAGGATACTCCATGAGTTTATCTTTTCATGTTACCATGACGAGTACAAAAATGTGACAAAAGTATACTCAGTTGTGTTCTCATTGATTTACAAGCCCAAGAATGAACAAAGACTGAGCTCGAGGTTTTTTCTAAAAACCCTAAAAAGTATCTGTACATGTGACAAACGTAAAAAACAAATTAAGAAAAGCATTCATATTTCATCGTTTAGGCTCCAAGATCATTCATCTGTGAAAAATTTACAACACTCACAATACCATAAGAACATTATGTTTTAGATAAAATGAATAAAATAATATAAAATATCAATGAAAAAGTAAAAAGTGAATAAATATAGGTGAAAACTCTTTTTTTACCATTTCATTGTCATTTTACCCAAAACTTGTCCAAAAAACCCTTTTTTACCTCAAACTTCCTCTATCGATTGTGGGAGGCATGAGAAACCATTAGAAAAACGACTTCTGCTAAAGAGGTAATCTTCTCATCCTTTTTCTTTTCCATGGATCAATATTTTTTCACTGGTTAAAAAATAGTTTTTGGGTTGGATTTTAGGCCAATAGGTGCAGATAGGGTCAGTCGCAGGTGGTGTATATTGATCCCTGCGGAAACCATAAGTTTCTGCAGGCAGCCTTTGGTTCACCTGCATAAGTTCTACACTGCGCATAAAACGTTGCTTGTGGTGGGCGAAACTCAAAATTTATTTATGTGTGTCTAACCAATAAAAATTTCCAAGGAACTGAAATAAAGATGCTAACTTCTCTTTATGGCTCCAATGCAAGTTTTTTACTGTCAATATGTTGGAGTGGAGGGAGAGGGAACACGAGGATGATGATTACATCACTGGGAATGACCTGGGCACATTTAATACCCTCCGACAATGCGGGCTCTTGAAGTTCTTCAAGATCCAGGGAATGAGGGCCCAACTAAGGTTGCATGAGTACTTAGTCCACATGTGGGATGTGGATCAACAGGTTTTTCATGTGGGAGCCCACATATTTGCTATAGATATTGAGGATATCTATTTTTTGACAGGATTATCTCACTGTGGATCTCATGTGACCTTGACAGGTGGCAGAGGTGGAGGTTTACCGATGAGTGAGTATGCTCGTCGGTATTTTGATCCCAAGAGTGAGAGACATAAGGGAAAAGTTGTCATTAGGGGTGTCCAGGATTTACCCCTACAGACTATCATGTTCACTATATCACATATGGCGGGGAGTTCATCTCCTCAAATGGCCCTCTAGAGTTACTTCCTGTATGAAATGGAGTGTATGGAGCCTTGATTATTTAACTGGTGTGACGGGGTTCTTCGCAGTATGAAGAAACAACTGAAAAAGTGCAAGAAAGGTGACCTGAAATAATTCGGGTACGAATTGATTTTAGTTTCCTTCTTCCTTGAGAGAGTTCCTCACTTTCGCTTATAGGTAGAGTGGGGCGTGCTAGCCCCACAGGATCCAAGGATGAAAATATGGTGTGACCTCATGGCTCAGCACATGGCGGGCGACATCGTTAAATATAATGATGTGTTCTTTGTTTGACTAAGGCCTCAACTAATAATAGTAGATGACTATGCGTATGCCAGTTTGGATTTTAGAGGTGACCCAGACTTAATTCTACCCAAGGATTCTCAATGGGGGAACTTAGGTAAGAAGCATATTTTTTGTTTTTATAATGTTTTTGTAAATTTTGAAATATGAAATGTTTTTTATGTTTTTAATCTGATGGCTAATCAAAATATCTTTTGACAACGCAGATGTAGGATGACATCGGCCTCCAGGTACATCCCCCATCTAGAGATGAGGGGAAGCAGTCGAGGTGGCAGGATGAGATGTCGGTGATTACGAGGTGATCGAGCAGAACCTAGAGGGGTTGACAATGGATGTCCTAGATATCTCTATTGATGAGATCTAGAGACGATATCAACACCATATTGTAGGTGTATCTAGTTCTCTTAGTCGACTTCTCCGTAGGGTGGCATGGGCAGTTGTGTTTTATCATGAGGAACATCCTTGATGCTATTTTGTATATGAATCCATGTGCTTCACATTTTGTATATTTTGGTCTTCGGACAAAAACACTTTTTGTACAAAAATTTTATCGTTATATATACATGAGGCTTCTACTGACTTACTTTCTTTATATACAAAATTTTTATAACCCCAATTTGCACCAGACACGCTTACCTAGCATCAGGCCATCTCAGATTCCTTCTTTGCCAAAACACCACTAAAAAAATCTTCTTAAAAACCCCTTTTATAAAGGCCCATGCACCCTGCTCCATTACTGCACGTGTGTACACACTAGCTGACCCAAGACAGCCCGCGTGTACCTACAAAAGCACGAAAAAAGGAATTTTTTTGATGGAACACACAACTTTGGGTAAGTTAAATAAACCTTTCGGCCATGCATGGCCGACCATTCGACCAAATACCTAGCTCCTTCTAACCTATAAAAGAAGGGGTAGGGGTCCCATTTGAAAGGAGGAGAATCATAGTAAATAAACTATACCCGATTAAGCATTCCTTTTGTCCCAACCTTCCTTGTGCAAAGAGAAGTATAGAGAAAAGAAGTTGGAAGACAGTGGAAGAATATCCCAAGACCAGGATCGAGGAGCAGTAGCCGACTTGATCATTGTAAGGTATCATTGTGAAGTTAATAAAATAATTTATTTTCCTGTCCCACCATATGAGATTGTCATTATTGGAATGTTGATTGTATGATTGATTAAATATGTAACCCGTTAGTTCATAGATCAAATGCATGTGGAGTTCTTTGTTTGTATTTTGTGAATGCATGTCAGCATTGGGAGGAGAGTTGCAGTCAAAGAATGACCAAGCGCAAAAAGGGATCAACATCAAACACGAAAAATAAGGTACGTCAACTTAATCTCTTGAGCCTTGTATTTACATATGAGTAATGGGGGTTTAGGCATGGGATGATGGCAAAAATTAAGAATCTTTAGGTCATTTATGCATGCATTATAAAACCCTTATTTCTAGTCCATAGGAGGGATTTCCCACCCACAACAGATTGGCGACCGTACTGGGGATCTCTAGGGTTTCTAGGAATGTTTTTTCTTGGGTATTTTTAAAAATTGGTTTCATTCCTTGTTTTTAAAGTTTGTGCAAAAGTTTGAGCTTACAGAGTTTCTGGTCTTCCATACCAGTTATCTCTGTTTCTTTGCTTGAATGCATTTTTTGAGACCCAAAGAGGTACACACGACCTATATAAGGTCTGAACGTGTGTACCCTCACCCTACCTTCCCATAGCCCGCGTGTACACGCTAGCTGAGGAAGTGTCAGTCACGTGTATGATTACAAAAAATTTCTTTTATAGAGGCAGTCATCCTCTCCCCTGTCAGAAATAATCCTTCTCAAGGGTTTTCTAGAACGCTTTCTAGTCTTTGTTGCTTGCAGTCTATAGGTTAGTTTTCACCTCAGATTGGTTTGTTCTATGAAGTTTTCCTTGAATTGTTTTCTTTTTTTTGTTAAAGTAAGTGTCTGAGTCTTCAAGAGATCCTGGTTCTCAGTACCAGTGGTCTCTTCTTGGGCTGGATTGCTTGGCCTTTCATTTTTCTTAGAGTTTCATAGATACACGTAGCCTGTATAAGGCCATCATGCATGTACATGCACCCTGACTTTACATAGCTTGCATGCACATGCTTGTTGTTGAACTGTCAGCAACATGTGTGTGGATAAATTTTTTGTTTAAGTTGAGGCAATCATCCTTTCCTTTGACAAGAGTTATACCTCTTAGGTTTTTGGATCTCTGTCATAGCGGTCAGTAACTTAGGTTTGATCACAACAATACATTTCTTTCTCATTAAGAAGTTTTCCTCAAAATTTTCTTTTTATAGGGTTTTTAGACAAGTGTGAGAGTCTAGTTTTAATTTGCTTGTGTGTTATTTTAAAAGTGACTCTTTGTGATCTGCGCTTAGGCCAAAAGTTTTCTTGTTCTTTACTTGTTGATATTTTTCCTTTTTGTTTTGTGAGCATTCAAATAAAAAAGAAACTTGTATTTCTTTGTTTGGTTAAATAGTGTTGGTTTGCATTAGTAACCAGGAAAAGTCTTTGCTTTCATAAGTTCTTGATGGTTTACTTATATCATAAGTATCTCGTAGTCGAGTGAAATCCTGCTTTGAGTTTGTTGTTTAAGGATCTTAGAATTTTTTTTTTTTAGTTTGAAAAGTTGTTTTCAAGAAGAAACTATTTTGTTTCCAGCTTTCTGTTTATTTTATTTTCGTCTTTCAAACATCACTAGTTTCACTTTCATAACCTTTGACTTAAGACAAGCCATAAAAATTAACGCTAAATCTAAAATTCATTAGACTTTTTATGTTTGTAGGGTCAACCAACTAGTTTAGGGTTAGGGCCTTGAATTAGGTTGGAGAGGAAACTCTTCAAGGCCATTAAATCAAACATTGGAGTATGAGTTAGGGAGTGTCCAAGTCCAGTATCGTGAAAGTTATCCGGGACCCCCCTCTAACACAAGGGCTAAATATGAGGTCACATGCAGAAAGGTAGCGGAGATAACCCCTCCAAAGCTGGACCAATCGTGGTGGAGAACACATATAGAGGGCTTGTCTTGGGATTCTGTCGATTGCATTTTCCACGGAGCTTCATGGGTCTCGAATCCGTTCGAGGTCCTCAATTGTCTTCTGGACCACTTTCCTTTGATACCCTTGATAGGTTTTGGGCTCGATACCCTGCTCATTGTGGTCTACCCGACTGTCGACTGTACCCGCCTGGTGACTGTTCACGCGTTGGAAACCTAGTTGCCTATATTTTTTAGAGACATACACAGGTGACTACGGGGGTATACCATGGTACCTAGGACAGCCATCGGGCCACACTTTGTAGAGTATACCCAAAGGGTGTTTCCATGTTCGATTTACACTTGCACTAGTAATTTTCTCTAGTGTTGGTTGTTGTAACTGTTCTCCCAACTAGTTTAGTATTTTCTTTTTTTATCTTATAGGGATTTTCCTAGTGTGTGTTGTTTTTGAATGAATATAAATCCCTAGTGTGCATTTGATCTTCTCACACAGTGGAGGATCAAGATCTCAGTCGGTCAAGAAGGCTTCTTGGACTGCCACCGGTTGCACTAGAGCCACCCCCGTCACCGTTAAGGTGAAATCTAGACCAACAAGGGTCTTTTGAAGCGATTGGGTCACCATAAATCGCACCTGACCAACCATTGTTAAAGGACCTTTCGACGCCTTTAAAGTGGATGGTCATGGAGGCAAATCCTATCTCTTCTTTTGGGAATCCTGATATTCTCGCCATGGCTGTTGTCACAGGGGGTGTTCCACCTCCTATCCCACTATCGCTAGTCTGAGCCACCACGGTCTCGACTACCTCTACCTCGAGCAGTGGTCTGATCTCGTCTTTGGTGACAACCACTGCCCCTTTCACACAGAGTGCGACATGCCCTCTGTTCTCATACGGGATGCCTAGCTCAGGTACAAGTCATGTACTATCCTACTCCACTTTATAGACTTTAGGTCTGGGGGTAGGGAGCTCTAACGCTCCTCTGCAAGGAACCATGGGGGGCACTTCATCTCCTTTTAACTCTTTCCCTTACAGGGGAGGTCATATACCTCCTTCATCCCCTTCACTTGGCAGTACCCACCGGCAATCCACCGAGCCAAGCACACACCATAGTTAAATTGAATCCTAATTTGCACCAGACATGCTTACCTGGCATCAGGCCATCTCAGATTCCTTCTTTTCCAAAACACTACTGAACAACTCTTCTTAAAAACACCTTTTATAAATGCCCACGTGCCCTGCTCCATTACTGCACGCGTGTACACGCTAGCTGACCCAAGACAACCCGCATGTACCTACAAAAGTATGAAAAAAGGAAAGTTGTTATGGAACAAACAACTTTGGGTAAGTTAAATAAACCTTTCGGCTATGCATGGCCGATCATTCGACCAAATACTTAGCTCCTTCTAACCTAGGGGTCCCATTTGAAAGGAGGATAATCATAGTAAATAAACAATACCCGATTAAGAATTCCCTTTGTCCCAACCTTTAGCCATCCTTGTGCAAAGAGAAGTATAGAGCAAAGAAGTTGGAAGCCAGTGGAAGAAGAGCCCAGGACCAGGATCGAGGATCAGTAGTCGACTTTATCATTGTAAGGTATCATTGTGAATTTAATAAAAGAATTTATTTTCCCGTCCCGCCATATGAGATTGTCATTATTGGAATGTTGATTGTATGATTGATTAAATCTCTAACCCATTAGTTCATATATAAAATGCATGTGGAGTTCTTTGTTTTTCTTTAGTGAATGTAGGTCAGCATTGGGAGGAGAGTTGTAGTCAAAGAACGACCAAGCACGAAAAGGGATCGACATCAAACACGAAAAAATAAGGTACGTCAAATTAATCTCTTGAGCCTTGTATTTACATATGAGTAATGGGGGTTTTATGAGTAATAGGGGTTTAGGCATGGGATGATGGTAAAAATTAAGAATCTTTAGGTCATTTCTGCATGGATGATAAAACCCTTAGTGCTAGTTCGTAGGAGGGATTTCCCACCCACAACAAAAATGTGATTGGATTTATAAATGTCTCAATTGTCTGTCCAACACATAATTAGCTAATGCATTTGTTAATGTATTTAGACATATAGGAATGTGATGATATTCAATGTAATCAAAATGACATTCCAAGATGTGAATTCGTAAATATACCCTTAATAAAGTAGAACTTCAGATAGCATAGACATTACTTAACTATAGTACTACTAACTGTGAATCAAGTCATACAACAAGATGATGATTCCAAGTGAAACAACGTCGGTCAACAATTCGATGAATGCATTGTACTTCATGATGTTGTTATTTGCATGACCGAGGAAAACACCGTGTAGATTGATTAATTCATTCATGGGTGCTTAGATTTCCCAAGTAGTAGATGCTAGGTCATGAGTACTACGACTAGTTCCATCGGTGAAGCCAATGTGGGGTAGAGAAGACATCGACATATGGAAACCAAGAACAACACAAGGTAAGAAGTTGGGGGTCAAAACCAAATAACAAAAAAACACACTAAAAGTAGCACACAAGAGTATGATACAATAAAAATACAAACACTCATGAAAATTAAGACAATATAAGAATAGTACTTCTTCACGTAAAGCCCATTTATGGGTTCACTCAAAGGAATGCAATCATAATCCACTAACTCATAAGCTCCCTTCTCCAACACTCGTTTGACAATATAAGGGCCTCGCCACATAGCCTTGAATTTTCCAGCCCCTAGTAAATCATGATCTTGTTCGTAGAGGAGAACTAGATCACCTTAAGAGAAAAAACGTGGCTTGACATGCTTTTCATATTGGGCTTTGACGCATTTTTTTTTTATCTTCAATAACTAGGGTGGCATCACGACAGGTTTCATCTAATTGCATCAGGTACACTAAACGTTCCTTTTTAGCAGAGGTGTTGAAGAGAAGTTCAATGGCTAGATTCAAAGATGGTATATCACATTCAATCGACATAACAACTTAGATACCATACACTAATTGGAAAGGCGTAAATCATGTGGAATACTTCACGGATGTTTGATAGGCCCATAATGCTAAAAACAACATCATGTGCCAACTTGTCTTGTGAATTCCTATTATCTGTCGAAGCATAGTAATAAGAAATTTGTTTATCGCTTCAACCTGACCATTGGCCTGTGGATAATAGGGGGTTTAGTTTTCATGCCGAAGACCCAACTTTTCAGTAAGCTCGGACATCATGAAATTTTGAAAATGGCTACCATGATCAGTGACAATATCTTGTGGGATTCCAAATCGAGTGATGATATGATTGAATATAAACATGGCTACAATTTTTCTGGTATTATCAAATGTAGGCATCACGTCGGCCCATTTAGTGAAATAATCCATGGCTACGATGATGTATCCATGCCCCCCGACCGAGTGAGGGTTACATGTCATGAAGTCAATGCCCCATTTTGTGAAAGGACCAACATAAACTACAGGGTGTAAAGGAGCGGGATGAGATCTTATCTTTTTATTATACGTTTGACAAGCATGACACTTATGGATAGCAGTAATATAGTCTTTAAACAAAGAAGGCCATAAGTACCCTACTCATAAGAAATTTTGGGCAGTGGCATACTCAGGCATATGACCACCACATGATCCAAAGTGGAAGTCATTCAAATCTTTCTTAGCCTCATCGTAGGTGAGACATCGTCAGAAAATTGAGTCAACACCATGGCGATAAAGAGTGTCACTGAGAATTATGTATTGACAAGCTTGATACCGTATACAATGACGGTCCGTACTAGAAATTTTGGGACGAAACATTTGATTCTGAAGATAAATGATGATATCTCTGTACCAAACGTCATCAAAACTTATCAAAAAAGGGGATTCATCAGGTAAGGAATCCTCTGCTACATTTTTTGTATCAGTCGAGGGAAGGTCACATATCAATTCAGAAAATACCAAATATTTCTTATACTTAGCATGGTCAAACTCTAAGTCAAACTTTTGGAGAATCACTATCCATTTGGAGTACTTTCCCCCTAGAAATTGGCGCATAAGGATATACTGCATAGGGTTGCAATCGAAAATGAAAGTGGTCTTACATAATAAGATATAATGAGAAAAACATTGGACAGCTTGAATAGTTGCCAAGGTCAATTTCTCCACATGTAGGTATTTGGCTTCAGTAGTCATGAGAATCCGACTCAAATAATAAATTACATGTTCGTCGTGTGAATCATCTTCTTGGACTAAAACCATGGAAATGTTAGAGTCTGAGGCGACGAGGTAAAGGAAATAGTCTCGACTATAATTGGGTGGGAAAAACAGTGGTGTACAGGTTAAGGAAAGTTTTAAAGCTTCAAAGGATTTATTGGTAGTATTGTCCCATACAAACTCGTAACCTTTCTTCAATAGTCGAGTAAATCCTAGCGTTAACTCAGCGTAATTGGGAATGAATCGACGCAAAGATTTTGCCTTCCCTTGCAAACTTTGGAGCTGGTGTAGTGTGGAAGGAGGAGGTAGATTAAGGATAGCCTCAACCTTCAAAGGGTCTACCCAAATTCCATGAAGTGACACAATAAAACCCAGAATTCGGTTGGAATCCACACAAAAACCACATTTTTGTGGGTTTAAACATATACGATAGTAACGACAACGAATGAAAATGGCTCGGAGATGGGTCGGGTGATCTTGGCGACGCATGGAATGGGCTGGTAGATCATCGAGATACGGTTGTACGATGTGCTTGATATCGTGAAAAGCATAAGACATGGTGCGTTGAAAAGTCACACTAGCGTTCTTTAAACTGAAAGGCAGCTTCCGGTAGAAAAAGGTACCCCAAGGACAAATGAAAGCAGTCTTGTGTTGATCCGCATGAAAAATATTAATCTGATTATAGCCGAACAAACCGTCCATTAAGGAGAAGATTTCTCTGCTAACGCAATCGTCAATGATCTAATCAATGAAGGGGGTTGGATAATTGTCCTTAGGACAAGTTTTATTGATATCCCTATAATCTACACATACACGAATCATGCCTTGTTTTTTATTTACCAGAACGAGATTGGATACCCAATCGGTTAAAGCCACTGGATAGATAAAGTCAACCTTAAGATTTTTTTCAACTTCGAGCTTGATAGCAGTGGCTTTACAAGGGTGGACTGGGAGAAGTCTCCGTTGGAAAGGTTTAATGTCCAGGCAGGTATTAATTCCATGCACAATGATATCGGGGTCAATACCCGACATCTCTTTGTAGCTCCAAGTGAAAACGTCACAAAATTATTGAAAAATGGCTTTATAAGTGACGACTTCATCATCAGAACATTCGGCTTCGATGTGAACATTTTCAACAAATCCACGTTTAATGGATATGTCAAGAGGAACGGTGGGTGAGATATTACTCATGTTCACCTCATATAGAAATTCATGGGATGACTCGAGAACAGAGGAAATGACAAAAATGTTCGATGGAGTTGAAATCCATTGATAACTCTCTATGGTGTGCTAATCTAGTAAGAGAATGGAACGATGATGTCCATCATCCCATGGGGTGTCTTTCATGGACATAACTGACATGATAATCTCATATGTGGGAAATATCACATGAAATGGATAATGGATTGGGAGATGAATCACCAAGAGAGGGACTAGATGGGGTTTCCAATTGAATGGATTGATGAGTGGATTCAACTAGACTTAAAGGCATTTGTTCACCATAGAGAAGATACTCAACAATATCGGGTACTATCTGTTAGCACTCTGTAAATTTCCAAGAGGTTGACAAAGAAGGAATCCACAAAGGTAACTTTATCCAACCGCTTTTAAAGATGGGATCTAGCCCTTCCATCTTCAAAGAGGGATCTCTCTATATGATTTAGCTTTGTTTTTAATTTATATATTAGGCTAGGTAAAGGAACAAGTATGTTTTGTTGTAAAAGGGTTCATAAATTGGTTGAGACAGTCTACACATCCATAGGGCTATGGGGTCTGTATTTAATTAAATATGAGAAACAACCAGAAACACCAAAGAAGACTTTCACAGAGCGAGATAATGTACTCAACTAGATATTTTAGTAATTTAAAGGATGGATAGAAGAAAGATAAGAAAAATAACTTCGACTAACAAGCAGTTAATAATTTCTTAATCGAAGATATCAGAAGATAAACATTAAAATCTTTAGAATCAGAAACAGGGTATCAAAGATAAATCTTGCAACATTACGTTACTCTTAAAGATTAGTTCTAGAAAACAAAATGATTACAGAGAAAGAAAAAAATTAAACTTAAAAAATTAACATCACCAGTGAACACACGCAAGAATCCTGTAAAAGTGCATCCTCTTTATTAATGGCAGATCTCTTCAAAAATATTACAGTTTGATAGCGATAGGGTGTGTGAATCAACAACCCTCAATACTTCCAAAAGTGAAGTATTTATAATCTCAAAATACAATCGTTCCCGTTATAACTGATCAGGACGTGCTCATTCTATTTTTAGTCTAACTACTTTAGCTAATCAAAACTGTTTGATGACTCGGTACAACTGCATGCGGAATTTCTGGGGTAGGTCGTTGGCGAGGTGCCTTCACAACCTCTTCTGACTGGATAGGTGACTGGATTGTGACAACTCATCTGCTAATCTAATAGATCACAAATTTCTTCCCATCTGAGATGACTTCCCACTGTGACTTTAAGTAATCTCCGATACACTTCATCCATGTCTGTATACTTTGCAAATGTAGGCTTAATGAGGAATATATATCTAATCTCGTGTTGGATACTAATATCCAATTGCAGGGCATCCATGAACGCTTTTCCTGTGATGCTCCCTTGTATCCTTGCAAACTTAGAACTGTCTTTAGACACTTCAGCTAATCAGTTCTTATAATCAGGGAGTGTCATTAGTTTGTCATTAATGACCTTCAGACCAGGTAGGCCTTTCTTTTGGAGAGCATCAATCTTATTGAAGAACTTTTGTACTCCTTGATCCATGAATTGAACCTTTTCCTCAAGCTGAAGCATTAGACTTCTCTTGGTTAAAACCATTTTTACCTCAAGTATAGTCTCTGTTCTATCCTCGAATTTTAATTCTTCAAGTTCCTCTCTGGTCTTGGAATTCAGGAACCTGATGATCTCATTTGCTTGTGCTGGCATGTCTCCCAGCTCCACTCTGGTTTTCTCAACGGCCTGTTTGCTCCTCTGGAGAAACTCATTTTGTTCAAACATGATTTGAATCATTGGCCAGATTTCATTGATGGACTTGGTGATGTTTGTCCATACAATCTCTTTGACCTCAGCCAAAGTCTTCCTTGCCATTGTTTGCTTTTGGAGTTGTTGTAACTCCTTCCTGAGATGCTCTCTTACCTGATTTTCTTTGGATAGGCTTGTCTGAAAGGAAGTTTTGATCTCTTGGAGGTTCTCCACTTCTTTCTTAAGCTTGCTGATTTCTGTCTCTTGCATGTTCATTTTCTCCATGGACTTGGCAAGGTCGGTTGTTCCTTCTGGTAGTGACACTGGTGTTGCAGAAGGGATTGCTGTCACTGTTGCTGTGCTTGCTCCTGAGATCGGAATAGCACTCAATGGAATGACTTCCATTGGTTTCATCTATTCTTTCTCTTTTAATAATTTTTCCATCTCAACTTCCATTTCCTTGAGCTGAGCATTCTGCTCCATGATAAACTTTAGCATCTCATCCTTCTCACCTTCTTTCTCTGCTATCTCCTTCGCTTGAGAATCCTCTGTGGGAGGGAGCTTCAGCTGTTTTCTTAAGGATGCGATGTCAACATTTTTCTTTTTTATCATCTCTTCTGCAGCTTTCACATTTGAAGTATCGTAGCTGATCTTTAAAACCAGCTCCTCCAAGGTCTTAATTCTGTTGTCCTTCTCAAAAGATGATATCTTTTCCAACTTAACCTGCGTCTGAGTGTTGTTCAATGACACCTAGAATTTTGCTGCGGAAGTTGAAGCATGTGCCAATGTGTGAAAAACCATCTCCTCTGTTTGTTTATGCAGATCCATCTGATCTCCTGGGTGCACGTCTTTCACTCGGAATTCGAAAGTGGCCCTCTTGTAGACTGAAATAACATTGGGATATGGTACTTGTGCTTGGAGGTATGCCATATGAATTCTACCTTTATCTGTGTCAAATGCTGACAACAACCTGTGTTGTGCTGTGGATGACTCCTTCCGGAACTAGGCGTAAGTACTGCTAGTGAGGGTCTAGTTCTTTTTCTTGATCAATTTGTACTTTTCGAAAATGCCCAACTTGGGCACAGTCTTGCTTGGCTGAGTATCCAGGGGAGAATCTGTGGATTTATTCGGTATGGCTGTGGTGATTTCCTTATGCTGGCTCGAGCCAAAAGGTAGAATGATCGGCTTGATCCCTATGGTAGCTACTGTAGTAGGTGGGACTTATTTTTCTACTGTCGTGCCAGGCGTTGAAACTATCTTTGGCCTCTTGGTGTGCATCTGGAACTCCTCTGATGACACCTCTGTTACAGGAGGAGACGACTCTTGTCGGGGCCTCTTCTCCTTGGGGACCTGAGGTGTGGTAGTGGGTGGCACACTTGTCGAGGGAACCTGCTGTTCCACTTCAACTTGTTGTTCCACGTCCATCAAAGTGTCAGGCACCCATACTGTCTGATTTGCAAATTTCTCGATCTCTGGCTTGGACTCATGAGCGTATGGGACATTCTTATTTTTTACCCTCATTTCCGAAATGATCCCGCATGGATCATAGTGCCAGGTGAAACTCATAAATAATTTCATCTCCTTCAACATTCTATCCACTTCTTCTCCTACGCCTCGACTATTGCAGATGAAAGAACCAATCTGCCCCTTGATTCTCAATTCCTGCTTCTTCTTCAGGGAAACAAAATGAATGTCATCTGAATTCATTATCTGCCTAATATATTCTAATGCAAACATTCTTACCGGTACATATTTTGGCAGCTTGTAGGGTGCCAATTCGCACCTGAAAACTCTGATCTCAGTGTGATTCTGATACAGGAACCAGTCTCTTGTCTTTGCATTGTCCGAGAGATGTAGAATTCTCTGAACCTCTTCATTTATTCGTGGCTCAGGCCTGCCGCTCAACATGCTTACCACCGTGTGATAGAACAGATCAATGAAAACCTTGAAGCTATACTCTGTGGAGTTATGCTTCAGAAGAGAATTCCATGCTGTGACTGGCTGGGGCCTTCCGTCTGCGTCCATTTTCTGCATGGAGAAACTAAATTTGTTGGCTTGAAAGTAAACGAACATGTACGCCAGTATGGAAGAATATCTGAACATGCCCTCTGTGCCAAAATTCACGAATTGTTCGTGAATATTATCTGCCAAGAAGGTGTTGTAGTCGAACTGCGTTGTGGGCTTTTCATCGTTTGAGAAAATGGACAGAAACCCCAGGATGGGCTCATCTACCCATTGGTCGGAATAGTAACCAAGCAAGGCACAGAGGGAAGAAATGATTTCATTTCCTTTGGTGGAGAACATGGATGAAGGGTAAGGGGGATTGGTGGAAGGGAAAGGAGCGGAAGTGGGAAGGAAGAGCTCGAATATCTGAGCTCTCTGAGGAAAGGTCATTTTCTGATATAGCTCAGTGAGGATTTCTAAATTGAAAGGGGAAGCAGATTCAGCCCGGGGAATTTGCATCATCTAGTCAATGTCTTCGAGAGTGATGAAGAAGAGGACGTCTCCAGATGAAGAGACGATGGTCGTCTGGTCAGGGATATAGTGGGCTTGGCATTTCAGCGCGAATTCAGGAAAGTGATGTATCTCGGGGAAAAGGTACAGCGGTAAATTGGACTCCCAAAGTCCAATTTCGTCGCTCTGGTCCAAGAACACCTCTCGTAGCCATGACTGGAGGTCTGAAAAATTGAAGTCGCAAATGTTATCTGCGATCAATCGATCTTTATCGACCAAGGGGATTTTTTCCAGGTCGATAGGAGGAGGAAGAAAAGGATTCTCTTCTCCTTCCGCTTGTCTTGGCTTTGACACCATTTCAGCAACAATACCTGCAGTAAACACGATGTTAGTGGGGTAGACTGAATGGGGATAGACTGATTGTGGATGAAGGTGGCGGAAAAGCGATGGAGGCGTAAGAGTAAAATGTTCTGGTGCGATGGACGAATAGTGAATGAAGAGGGAAAATGGTAATTTTATTTAAAACTGGGTCGGTTGGACGCGGGAAAATGGTCATCATGACAACGGGTATGTTATCCAGTTATTAATGGATAATGGGCCACTTGGGGGTGATATGGCAGGTGACGGTGGCCAAAACATAGGGATGGTTGACATGGCTGCTAGGGATTGGAGGTGATGGGAAGTGAAAGTCGCCAAAAGGGGCTGGTCATGACTGGAAAGGGTAAAGGACTGAAAACAAGGACTGATAATAGTTATGGGATGAGACACGACCCCGGAAGCAAGTGGAATAAGTTGACTCAGTGGAGGATGACGTCCATGAGTGACGGGCTGTCAGATAACATGTGGGGGATAGGACTTCTGGACCAATGGGACAATGCCACATGTAACAAAGGGCCCGCCGAAAAGAATATTCATTCCGGACCCCCCCCTTTGGTTAAAAGCAGAACACTAGGGGGGGGGTCCGAAATTCATCGTGAGCCATAGATCTGCACGCTTATTTCCTGGCCGCAAATCTTAGCGCGCTCCTTAATACTCATTTCGGACCCCCCCCTCGGTTAAAAGCAAAACGGACGGGGGGGTCCGGAATCCATTGTAGACCGTTGATCCAAGCGCTCTATTCTGGGTCGTCTAGATGTGTGCCCACGTTATTACCAATTTCGGACCCCCCCCAGTTAAAAGCAGGGGGGGGTCCGGAATCCATTGTAGACCGTTGATCCAAGCGCTTTATTCTGGGCCGTCTAGATGTGCGCCCACGTTATTACCAATTCTGGACCCCCCCCCCCCCTAGTTAAAAGAAGAATGGTCGGGGGGGTCCGGAATGCGCTGTGAGCCGTAGATCTTATCGCCGTGATCGGGACCGTTGATACGTGAAAGAAACATAGATCAGGAGCGAAAGACATATGCACTTGGGGAAAACTTAGGATAAAGCCATTTTATGAGTTTTTTCTTCAATTTTACAAAAGAACACCACCATGGGACTGTGAACGACTACTTTTTAAGCATTTGGAACATGGTGTAATCTTGATTTCAAGATGGTTTTAATGGAATTTTTAACAATAGAGCAACTGACCTACATGCTAACCTATCTTCCTAGGACAATTAACCCAGATTAAACTGTTGGGTTAAGAAATTATTCTACGTAAGGGCTATCTGACCAGGATTAGACAGTCTGGTCAGATTTATTCACTAACCTAGCAACATTAAATTTAAAAAGAACTTGGCCATGCTTGAAAGGTATGGCCAAGTTACTATTATTGCATGGGGMTTTTCTTTTCAATTCTTTTATGCCTTCTTTTACTTTTCTTTTCTCTTTCTTTTTCTTTCTTTTTTCTTTTCCTTTTTACAAATTATTTGCAGAATGAAACATCATTTGTCAACAAAACACTAGATACAGATAATATCCAAGTCATCAATTGATTCCCATAATTTATGGGGTGATAACAGCGGCTCCATCTGGGGATGGTACTTGCCCTGTTAAGTGCCAAGAATCCCGGTTCCTGTCATTCTGGACAAATCTGTCTAGTAGCCTTCATTGGTTTTATTCTCAAAAATGGAAAAACAGTGATCAGCAGCTTAGGGCCTTCTCTTCGGGCTTCAACCAACTGACTAATGTTCCACGCTGAGAAAAATGCTAGTAATAAATGAAAATTAAAATGGTATGTACAGTGGAGAGTG
Organism: Picea engelmannii; assembly: GCA_009831015.1. Classification (NCBI taxonomy): domain Eukaryota; kingdom Viridiplantae; phylum Streptophyta; class Pinopsida; order Pinales; family Pinaceae; genus Picea; species Picea engelmannii. The sequence continues at coordinate 731,265 of ML783816.1, read as the reverse complement.
GAAAAATCAAATCTTCTATTGAGGTGGTACATAATGTTTCAGCATCTTGCCATTCACTGGTGCTCCTGGTAGATCTGACCCATCAACATTGTTTAACAAAAAGACATTGTTTCCTCTGAAAGCTTGGATCATATATGGCCCTGTCCACAGATTATCAAATTTTCCATGTTTCCCTTTGTCTTCATTCCTGGCATCCCATCTCAACACCAAGTCTCCCAGCTCAAAATCATCCTCCTTGGTTCGTTTGTCAAAGATMTTCTTTATGTTTTCTTGGACGACCTGTGTTTTGTTGAAAACTTCTTCTCTAGTCTGTTGCAAATGAATCATCTGGTTGATTCTTCTCTGTGAATCGTTTGGATCAACTTGCACCTCTTGAAGTAATTTCATAACAGGGACTCCTAAAGAAGTAGGGAAAACTGCCTCTGTACCATAGACCAGCTGGTAAGGTGACATACCAATTGACCTTTTGGTGGTCAATCTATCTGCCCATAAAGAAAATACCAACTTATCGTGCCATGATTTTTTGTTTTCCTACAGTGTTTTCTTGATGATATTCACCAAAGTTTTGTTTGAAGACTCTGCCAACCCATTGCCCTAAGGGTAGTAGGCTGTGGAATGCCCCAAACCGATGTGATATCGGTTGCAGAAATCTATGAGTTTCTTTGATCAAAAAGCAGTTGCATTGTCAGTGATAATCTTTCTAGGAACAACCAAAACGAGATAAAATATTGTTTTCAAGGAATTTTATAATTACTGAGTCAGTTGCTTGCCTGCTCGGTATCGTCTCGATCCACTTGGTGAAATAATCGGTGGCAATAAGAATCCACCGATGTTAGCCTGAATAAGGTGGGTGTATCTTTCCAATGAAATCGAGCCCCCATTGTTGGAAAGGGGCCTCAACTGAGATTGGTTTCAGAGGTAGAGGAAGGAGCTTCATTTTGCCTTCAAACAATTGACACTGGTGACATGTTGTTACTTTTTGATGTACATCTGCAAACAGGGTGGGCCAGTAAAAACCAGCTCTGAGTATTTTGTTGGCTGTAACCTTCTAGTTCAAATGGCCGCCACATTCTCTTGCATGAAACTCTTGCAACACTTTATCATCTTCATCTTTTAGTAAACAATTTAAAAGAATACCTACAGGGTCTTTCCAATACAAATTTCCTTCTAGAATACAGAATTTCAAAGCCTTCAACTTTAAAAATCTAGCTTTAGTCTTAGTTAAACCAGGGGGAGCCTGTAAATTTTGTAAGACAAATATAAGGTCTGCATACCATGGAGAGTTGAGAAATACCTCTCTAACGTTTGGAGTCTCCATCTCGTCCTGTTCATCTGCCACATCTAGAAAATTAATGTCAAGAGCCTGGAAGTTAGATTCAGCCATTAATTTGGCAAGGCCTTGGCCTTTGATTAATTTTGTGGGCTTAATCTCTATATCATATTCTAAAATGACTGCAATCCATTTTCCCCTTCTTCCATCAGGGTTGTCCTGTGTCAAGATATCCTTTAATACCGCGTTCAGAACATAAGCTATGGTGTGTGAATGGAGAATGTAGACCCTGAAGTCCTTTATGGCTTTTACCAAAGCAAAAGCTTGCTTCTCCATGATATTGTAGTTCAGGGTAGCATCTCTTAAAGATTTGCTGAAGAAATCTATGGGTTGTTCATACCCTTCACTGTTCTTCTGCAGTAATACCGCTACTATAGTATGTTCAGAGGCGAAAGAAAAAAGATAAGAATCTTTAGTGAAATCAAGACTGATCAACACTGGGGCCTTTGTGAGTGCTCGTTTGACTTGTTCGAAGGATTTTCTAGACTCAGAGTCCCATTTTATTTTTATGTCCTTTTTAAGCATGTTTGTTATGTTTCTGAGGAGTTCGGCCAAATTGGGAATGAATCTTCGTAGAAAGTTAATTTGTCCAATAAAAGACTGTAGTTCTTTGAGGTTTCTTGGGTGTTCTACTTTTAGTATGGCCTCTATTCTGCTGGGGTCAATTCTGATTCCATATTTAGAGATGATATGTCCCAACAGTTTTCCTTCTTCTAACCCAAAAAGACATTTCTTAGGATTTAAAGAAATCCCAAACCTTCTACACTTCTCGAAAACTCGTTTGAGGTGACGCAGGTGTTCATCATCAGATTTGGAAAACATAGTCACATCATCTAAATAAACGACAATAAACTTACCTGCTTCTTCCACGAAGGCGATATCCATTTCCCTCTGAAATGTGGCTCCTGCGTTCATCAGACCGAAAGGCATCTTCACGTACATGAAAGTGCCCCATGGTGTGGTAAAAGTGGTTTTATCCTGATCATCTGGGTGAACTAGGACCTGGTTGTAGCCTGAGAAACCATCTAACAGAGATATCCTACTGGACCCCACCACCCTTTGCAGGAGGTGGTCCATTTTCGGTAATGGGTAATTATCTTTCAGGGATACTTTGTTCAGATTCCGAAAATCAATACATAGCCTGATTTCCCCGGTTTTATTTCGTGTAGGGACTAAATTAGAGACCCACTTCGAGAAACGTAGCGGTACTATGATCTTGGCATCATACATTTTCTTGATTTCTTTTTCTACCAGGGGAAGCAACTTGAGATTTATCCTCCTAAGTTTCTGCCTAAATGGTTTTTGATCTTCCTTTATGGGAATTCTATGTTGTATGATGCTGGTATCATAGGCTTTCAAATCTTCATAGCCCCAGGAAAAAACATCAGCATATTCTTTGAACAGTTCAATGTATTTGAGCTTTTGTTCTGGGGGTAAGGATTTGGACAGTTTGACCATCCTAGGTTTCTCTTCAGTCCCTATATTACATTCTTCTACCTCTTGTCCGTGTGCTTCAATTTTGGGTTTCTTAGCTACATCGTCATTGTCAAACAAGTCTTCTAAAGGAACAAGACCTCTAGGCAAAATATTGCTTTTCAACTGCAAAACGTCAACATCTGATTCATCATCCCCTAATTCTTCTGATTCTACGATATTTACACTATCACTTTCAAAATCCAAACTATTTACATTTTCGTCTTCATTATGTAAATCTATATTAGTACATTCAAAATCGTTTTTACATTGCAGAAAGTCATCAATCTGATCATCGTTTCCAAACACTTGCCAGTACCTGATATTGTCTGGTACTATAGGTCTTCATTTCACTTCAACAGTATATGGGCGAGTCACGCGGAAGGGGATCTTACAGGTGGCTGCTGACATAGCTAATCCATCAGCCAGGATATTCTGCCCTCTCGGCATTACCTGCAAGTCAACTTTGGTAAAACACCTCAAGGCATCAAGAACCGCATTCCTGTAGGCTCTAAGGTGTGGATGTTTGGCAGAGTACTCACCTTTGATTTGCTTGATTATTAATTCAGAATCACCCCTCACCATTATCTGCTTAGCACCAAATTTTTTCAATAGTTTCAGGCCGAGCATTAGAGCTTCATACTCGGCAACATTATTAGTGCACTGGAAATTTAACTTGTAGGAATGATTTTCTGAGTACCTATTTCTGTGATTATGCAGCCAGACTCCAGCTCCTGCTCCTTCTTTACTCACAGCTCCATCAAAATCCATACTCCAGAAGTCAGCGGGTAACTCTTCAGTTATCACGTTCTTCATTTTTGCTACCCCAAGGCTCTCTGGGCCTTCATCTTGACCAAATAGGTCTTCCATCATTTGAGTGTCTYGCTCTTCCGTATCACCATCATTGTACAAGATGAATGAATCTAGATCAGAATGTGCAGAGTAAAGGGGGTAATTGTGAGGTTTCTCTTGGCTACTGACCATGTACTTCATCAGTGTTTCTCTATATAACCTCCTTTGTTTCCCAAACACTAGGATAGTGGCGTAAGACATATCCAGTTGCAGGGTTCCTTTCAACTTAGCTCCCCAAGACCTGGAGAGAAACATTCCATACTTATGCGGGATGTCTGCAACCACTACGTCCATTACCATG
>ML783816.1:696718-719184 GCA_009831015.1 Picea engelmannii | reverse complement strand
TCTGGTCAGATTTATTCACTAACCTAGCAACATTAAATTTAAAAATAACTTGGCCATGCTTGAAAGGTATGGCCAATTTACTATTATTGCATGGGGCTTTTCTTTTCAATTCTTTTATGCCTTCTTTTACTTTTCTTTTCTTTTTGTTTTTCTTTCTTTTTTCTTTTCCTTTTTACAAATTATTTACAGAATAAAACATCATTTGTCAACAAAACACTAGATACAGATAATATCCAAGTCATCAATTGATTCCCATAATTTATGGGGTGATAACACTATCCACGGGTCATGAGACGCGGGGGTTTCATGGACAGAGGTGGAAATCATGTTGATTGAGGCGACAAAAGGAGGTGGAATATTGGGTGGTGGTATTGGGAAGGTACCCATCAAAGTGGAATCTTTGAGGAGACCCACACCGACATTCTCGTACCCAGGAGGTGTCTTCGAGATAAAGGGTACGTTTCTAGTACAGGAATCGTAATTGAAAAAGGCCAATTGGTCAACCATAACGAATTTTCCTTAATGTGGGAAACGTAACAAATGGAAAAGGGTTGACACAATGGCATGTATGGAATCAATCTAGCTACAACCAAGTAATAGGTTATAGTCAAGAGGCACATCAAATACCTCGACTGATTTTCCTTCCAATGTAATAGACAATGAGGGAAGAACACCGTAGGGTTTTAAACCAGAACCATTGAAAGCCTTAAGTGTATTGTGTGATTCGATGAGGGGAGGAGAGAAGGGATGATTTTAAGGATGAAAATTCATTTTAAAATGTAGAAACCTTGGTGAATCTTACTAATCCTTCATATGCCAACCATAAATATCTGGTGATAGTTTTGTAAAATAATTCAAATTTCTAAGGATTTGATATAGTTTGTATAAAATTTTGGAGATTTTTAAGTTAAAATAATTTTATCCTATAGAATTTGGAAAAATCAGAATAGCGAATCTTTTTTTGGGAAAAACCATGGAAAATTAGCCCATGAGCTAAATTTATCCCCTAAAATCATCCTTAGAGGAGAGCCAATGGATTTCCAACAAGTAAGTGACATAAAACACATTGAGGCACCCTCGTCAATAAAATTTCTATAGATTTTCTTATTCTCGAAAACAACTTGAATCTGAAACGCTAATTGAGGAGGTAGCCTTGGAATGTGGTCTTCCAAGTCAAAGATTATCAAATTTGTATCTGTGGGATCAATTCCACCAATGGCCTTTAACAGTGCCTTTCGTTGAGTGGGAAAACTTTGAAGGACTTCGAGAGCTGACATTGCAGAGGGTTCTTGCGCAAGGTCTTCTACAATGTTGTAGTTTTGAGCAGCATGCACATGTGGATTTAAGGTAGACTTCTGAACAATGCCCTTTGGGGGAGATGGAGAGCTATATCAGGACCCGATCGTTCGATATGAAGAGGACCGTAGGGAGGTGAAGTTGAAGAAATCGGTTGAACCAACACAGGTGGTAAATCATTAACTTTCTCCTTTGAAGGAGAATAATATTTGGCTCGAGTGGTGATTGCAACGTCGTTCTTGGTAGAATTACTAGTACACATAAGGACATATGAAGTGGTGGAAGGAGAGGGTTGGTCATGAATGACCAATTGGGCATGTTGTTGAGAAGGGAAAGGTTGTGAAAAAACAACAGGTGTGGGAGGATTTCCGGTTCCTTGAAGGAACTTAGTGACGTCAACACATCTTGGACAATCTTTCGTGTAGTGATCATCACCACAGATAAGGCAAGGATATCGAGGTTTACGCTTATCCTTATCATCAGCAGACTGTGCCTTGGGTTTATTGGATTATGAATTATTATTTATATCCTCCTTATTCTTACCCTTTCCTTTTTAGATTTATTTTTTCTAGCAGGGGAGAATTGAATGGAGTTGACCTTAGAAGTTTTTCCAGTGGAAGGAGTAGGAGTCAAATCACTTTGAACATTATAAGAAGTATATTTGGGATTGGTATGAGTGGTCAACGTAGATTTAGCGTCAACGTGGAAGGTTCCAATCACACCATCAACAACACAAAAATTTGTTGGGGTTGTTGTGGTAGCAGTGGTAGAAGGGTGAGGAGCATTAGGGAGAAAGTCGTAAAGAGTGTATGTTTGCGAATAAATGAGATCTAGGTACTGAGCGCAACTAATCGCCTATTCTTCAGTGACAACTCCACCCATGGAAATATCACGAGAGATTTTATTGACGAATGATTCGGTGAACCATTCAACCAATAATTGATCAAGAAGGTCGAGTTTAATCAAGCGTCTCCTCCATCTCCTCTCATGAATGTGATCGGAAATGTGAGTGGTAGAGGATTTCTTAAAGAAACTTAAAATCTTGGTTCTTGTCTCGTAGTAGATTGGAAATTGGTAATGTGTGAGAAAATCCATGGAGAGGGTATTGAAGTCATTAAATAAGCCTTGCGGTAATTCTATATACCACTTTGTAGTCGAACCCGTGAGAGTTCGTTGGAAGAGTTGTAACCGAATGGAGTCATCCATCAAAGAGTTGGATGAGCACCAAAGGTGAAAAGCCATAACATGGTTGTTTGGGTCTTCTCCTAGTTTACCATCAAATTTGGGAAGGTTGGACAGTAACTTGGTTGGTATAATGGGCCACTGGGGAGAATGTAAGATAGGATCATTCAAGATTCTATAAAAGTTGGGTAAATCTAAAGTGGATAAAAAGGGAAACTGGCGATTCACTTGAGGGTACTGGTGACTTTGTGAGGAAGTCCCATCAGTATACTAGTAGGACCATAAGAAGTCTGCATGTAAGTCGAAGTTCCTAACAGATTCAGATGTGGATGTGTAGGCATGCAGCCTATAGGGTTGGGTTGGTTGGAAATTTTCCCTTGAAAAGGGACACTAGAGTGAATGTGTAGGCCCCAAGCGGGATTTAAAGAAACAGGATACGACTGGCCAGAGTGAGGGGGTACAAAAGAGGTGACTTGAGGGTGTTTCCCCTGAGATGACTATGGATTTATTTGGGAAATAAGGTTCCAAAGTTGGGCTAGTGATCTCGATGTGTTTTTTCCATATAGTGGGTTGTAGAGTCCAACCTGAGGTTGTCCTCCAAGTGGAGGATACCCTCCAACATGATATTTCCCTCCAACGGGAATCTGGTAACCAGAAGTGAATGGATGATGTGTGTTTCCAATTGGATTGGATCCACTAGGGCTAGATCCCCTAGGAAAATGTGGATAAGACCCTCTAAAGAGGACCTAGTAAGGTGTAGGGACAAAAAAGATAGCAGCATTGTACCCAGGTGGAACAAAAAGTCTAGAAAATCTGGATGGAACCTAGGTAAGGATGGAAGTGGAAGGATTCAAAGCATGGTACCCAAGAGGAAGCGATGGGATAGGTATAGATGAGAGTGGTATGCCAATGGGATCTTGGTTAACCACCAAATTCTCGGTAGGAATAGTTGTAACATGTGGGACCATAGTAGAATTGGCCATCTGGAGAGAGAAAGTCGAGCTAGGACCAATTGACTATGTGTCTGGAATGACGATGATGTTGCTAGTTGTACCATAAAAATGGTCTAAAGGTATCATGTAGGTAACATACGATTCAGGCAATTGGGAGATGAAGGGTGTATTAGGACCTACCCCTAAGTTGTTGTAAAGGTCTCACACTATGTGAGGCGGGATTCTAAATATGTCAGTAGTCCAAAGAGGATTCTTGACTCCAATGCCTGTATGGGGTCTGGTTAGTATTCCATAAGTGTCAACAACAATTTCGCCTGATAAATTCAGCCGGAGAATACGTCTCTCGTATCCAAGAGGAATGTGGAAAGCCTCTAGAGAATTGGAAATAATTCAGAAACTTTCTAAAGAGGAAGAACCTTCCTCTTGTGAGGTTACAGTGTCCTGGACCTCGCTTTGTTGAGGACAGCCTGCTGGTGGATTAGGAGGAAAAGGGAGATACCCTTCCAGATCTTCCAAGGGTAGTGCTTTCATCCTACGTGAACGATGTGGAGGGTCGATGTTGGCCGAACCAAAAATTTTACGAAAAAAATCTATGGCCAAATACGGAAACAAACAACACTCGCTAATAAAATATAGAAATCAAACCAAGAAAACAAACCTTCATATTTCAAAGTCACTAGTTGGTGATGAAATCCAACGTCGCGAAGTCAAGACAAGAAGGGTTTAGGATAGAGCAGGTGGAAAAGTTACGTTGACTACCTGCTCAATGGACTTACACCCTGGTGCAAGCTCTCACACATAATCATGTGTATACCCTCCAAGTAGCCTGAGTGAGTTTGGCTAACTTCAATTCTAGGTACCATGAAGACTTTCCCCTCCATGTTCACCTCATGTAAGACCCTAAAAATATAGGCTACTAGGTTTACCAAGAACAACAGTGATTCCTGGGGAAACATTCGACAATCCAATCCATGCACAAGGGCAGGGTATCTAGCCCGAAATCAACTCGAAAGGCTTCCACTCATAATTTTGGGTATACCTTCAAGTGACCCCCGTAATATGCGCAATCTCTACACCAAGACCAAAAAATAAGGGTGATTAACTCTGCCATCCTTAATGCAACCTTAGGTTTGACCCTTGTGTAAGAAGGGCTACTAAGTTTACCAAGAACAACAGTGATTCCTGGGGAAACATTCGACAATCCGATCCATGCACAAGGGCAGGGTATCTAGCCCGAAATCAGCTTGAAAGGCTTCCACTCATCATTATGGGTATACCTTCAAGTGACCCCCGTAATATGCGCAATCTCTACACCAAGACCAACAAAGCAGGGTGAGTAACTCTGCCATCCTTAATGTGACCTTAGGTTTCACCCTTGTGTGAGAAGGGCTTCCTAGGACAAAATGTTGCAAGTGGATTTGAACACTCCCTGTCACAATATGCTACAATGTGTTTTATTCTTTAGAGAGTGTGCCTCACAACCTATTCCAAAGTGCTAGCCTATCTAGTGTTGGTGGAAAGAGTTTCTAGAAAATAAAATTTACTAATAAATTTTAAAATTACGTAGTATTTTAGAGGTTGTTGTTTAAGCAAGAGGGAGATGAAGATGAAACTAATGTTTTATGATACCTTCACCCAATAATATGAAAAAAGAGATTGATGATGCAATGTTTCAATTCGATGAACTCTAATTACAATAGGGATAAACTATTTCTTCGAATAACATGAAAGATACGAAATATAATTCCTTTTTGTTGAATGAACACAATTTCAAACAATCATAAGCAATAAAAATTTCCAATTTGTTTTCTTGTAAAAAAAAATTTGAATCCAATATTTTTTCTTTTGAATGATTACTACAAATAATAGATGACTTTAATTCTTCCTTTCCAAGACCAACTCAGGGATATAATGAAGAAAGGGAAAGTAATCAAAGAAAATTGATACACTCAACAAATACCCAAATCAAACTTTCAATGAAGATAAAAATGAAGATGACAAGAAAGTGTTTTACTAAATGAAAATGAAAATGAATTTCCAATCAACAAGAAATCCATAAAATGTAAACAATCCAAAACCTTAAATCAAATCAAGTACTTTCATCAATCAAGCACTCAGATCTCAAAATCGGAGATTATATCCTTGTTGATAAAAATCAGGAAGAAACAACTTGTAAAATGATGAAGAAGGGCTTTCAATCCCTGAAAATCAATTAATAACAAGTCTTACACTCAGAAAACAATCAAGTACTGGAACTAAAATTTCTTCCCAGGTGATCAAAGCAAATATTGGTAGCAAAAGACAAAAAGAGCTAATCCAAAAAAACTTTACAGGAAATGTCGCCAACCATAGGTTACAGTGTGGGAATTAAAGGTTTCCACAGGATAGCTATGGGGTAGGTTGCAGAAAGTCCGCACTGGTCTAAGAAGTTAAGGTGCAAGTATATAAGGTTTTCACAGGCTATATATGGGATGCAGTACGGAAATTCCTGTAAACAAAGGAAAAATGGAAAGAGGGCAAAGAGTCTAAAAGAACTTTCAGATCCAGAGAGTCTGGATGGATCCCCCGCAGACTCAGAGACTGGATTAAAATTAAAAGAGGTAGGCTAAAGGAAAATGGACAACAAAAAACTAAAACATGTCATATCCCCAGTATGGTCGCCATTTGTTTTATTGGATAAATCAGTGAATGCGGACATAAATTAATCTCACTAGATCCACCTGGATCTAGAACAAAACAAGACATGACATGGTGCTTTCCCTAAGCTTTAATCATTGAGTTTACTATCAAACAAGAGATTAATGACATACCATTGAATATCACTTCCTTATATCTTTGTTGTCCCTGCTCCTCTTCAGTTCTCTTGTGATACTGGATCTACAATGAAACACAAACCAACCAAAGTGAAAGAAACAATAGTATATTCAATGAAAACTTACACATGTGATCAAGCAGTCATGTAATAAAATGAGAATGATCTTATGGGAAAGAAACATGCCACTGTATTATATTAAATAAAAGTGGAAGATACAACCAAGCAACCTTGATGTTGCAAGGTTTCCTTTCGATGGCCCTTTTCTCCAACACACACACTTGCCCCAAACTTGCATGAAGAGGATACACAATAACTTGATGGAAAGATGAAGACCTCAAGCATCAATTGAGATAGAATCCCTCACACAATTCTCAACCTATTCCTTCATAAATTCCTTACTTGATCTTGCTTTCTCTTTCTTACTTGCTTAACCTTTTCCATGAGAAATCCATCATTATACAGGAGAAAGAGAGATGGCTAAAGGGATTAGGATGATCCCACCAAATCAGAGAAGGGAGTAGGATCCCAACCATATGGATGCCACCTCATATTATAGAATATTCCCTTCTAGAACCTTCGTGAATTTCATCCTTTCCTTAGTCTTCAAATGCCACCGCACCCTGTCTATATAATAGCATGTGAAAACTATGGAAGCCAAGTTTAGGACAGCTTGCAGAAATCAGGCATTTCCGCACCGTGTCTTATGTCTAGCCCGTGACGTCCTTCTAAAAACAAGTTTTGTAGAGGAGGAAATCAATCACTTTTCTCATGAGAAATATCCTTTTGAGAGCCTAAACACATGCTTGTAGAAACATCACCAGGGTGACCAAAATAATGTGTAGCAACCCCTCTCTTTACTCCAACCACCAATCACACAGGGGGAAGGTTTAATACTATTAAATTATTTATGTGTGGGACATATTAAAACTCTTGCCATCACTCCAATGGGTTTGGAATTTATCTACATGCCCTTCCAAATACTCAGAAGAGTCAACTTCGAACATATTTAGCACTGGAAAATCCTTGAAACTTGTGCCCATTTATTATATATTAAATTTTATACCAACCCAAGAGATTATTTAACATAATAAATAATTTAATTAATTAAACCTCCTTCATGTGCAATATTAAACATTTTTAATATTATAACATTATAATACTATTGAATATTTAAATCAATTCAGACTCGAAATATGTGTACTCCTCTCAACACTTTGACCCCAATCAAAAGCGAGTAGGGTTTAATATTTTAATATTCAATTAGAACTTTATAACACCCATGCCATCGCTCTAACAAATTTAGGGTTTGTTATGACACTCCCTCCCATCCACTCTGAATAGACTTTTGGTCTTGGTATTTGTGTGATTCATTCATAAATCCAAAAAGTAGGCTCCAAATAAAAAGGATTATATATATAATAATACAATGTTTCATGTTTGAATTTAGTCTCCGGTAATTTAGACCTTCTTCATGTGCTCACCTCTCAGCCATCCAAAAACCAATTATGATGGAGAAAGGTTAATTATTATAATATATTGAAACGTTTAGAACATAATTCTCATCACAAGTTGCATCCTTCAGAGTAAATTTGCACACACCCTTCTCCTTACTCTGATAACCAATCAGGAAAGGGAAGAGGTAATATTTAAAATGCACTTAAACTTCATAATGTCCATGCCATCGCTCTGATGGCTTCAGAATTAATTCTCATGCACTCTCCCTTCCACTTTGAAGGACTCCGAATACCAATCACCAACAAGCTTAGCTTAATATTTAATATTATATAAATATTTTCACATTTAAACTTTTAGACAGAAGGAAGAAACTTCCAATCTCCATTACTCGCACACGACGTTAAGAAATTTATAGTTTTCAAATATAACGTTTTGAAACCTTATTATTAAATCAGTAGAATATCTAAATGGTAACTTTGGTATTTTACCAGAGTTTACCAGAACTTACCAATTGCTCAACTTTTCCCAGAAAAACATATAAATACATAAATGCATTTACACATATAAACCTATATTCAAGAAACATTAATTGTTTAAATTATTTTTCATTCTCCATGGTAAAACAATGGTTTTTACTAGGGATCATTAATCCCCTATTTACCTGCATTTCTTTCCTTATTACTGTGTTTTACCATTCTTACCAAAATTCAAGGATTGGTCCTAAGACAAAGATTTACCTTTATAGTAAATTTGGTATTTCTACTAGGATTTACTACCTGCCAAATTTTAAGGGGTTTCTTCCCAAATTTAGGAGATTTAACACAAGTTTAACATGAATGTTTATTTATGCTCCAAATATAATTTTGAGAACCTTTGTACTTTAATTCAATTAGAAATATTTCATGTTTATTTCCTAATTATTTTTCCTCAATAATCATTTATAAGAACTTTTAATGTTTTTTTGATATTTGGGATTATTTCCTAAAGTCCACATAGATATGATATCCTCTAAGCTTTCTAGCATAGGAATTGAGGACATACTAAAATATAACACAATTATGCAGAAAAATCACTCTCTGTTATTTAAGAGGTTTTATAGAGATTTTTAACTATTCAATCATCATTTCCCAAGAATGCATTAAAATGTACAACACAATCAATCACAACCCCTATTCCAAGAAATATTATTCTAACACAGAGATAGTCATTAGATAAGGAATTAAATCAAATGCACTTCAACTAAGACATTCTCTTTATTTTACTTAAATTTTGCAAGTCACTTTTGTCAGAAATCAAACTTACACAATTCTAAAACATAGTATAAGTTTTTCTCTGATCTAAACACTACAGATATTTAACCAAATATACTTAAATAGGAACCATATGGTGATGAAATTGTTGGATGGGGTGCCCTTTTCCACCCAACTATAGGCACAACAACTCCTAGAATAATTTACCACTAGCCACCCCCTATCTAGATCATTATGCTCTGAGAGAGAATCTTCCTTATGTTCAACAACAACCATAGAAGAAGGTTACTCTCCTCCTCCCACAAGAACTTGGCAGATCAATTTTCTCTGCACTAATAAAGAGGCTATGTAATGAGTTCTTCCCTAGTCACTCATCTTCATTGCATCCCCAGTTATCAGCTTGGTTAGAACACACTTCCCAACAATTCTTGTACCCAGAAAACATTTTTTTTTAGTTCTCTTCAGAAACAAAGAGTTTCACATGCTCTTCCTCCTCAAAAATGGTCACCAGACCCATTCCTCTTACCTCCCTCCTCTCTTCCCACTAATTTCCTATATTTTCTTTCCTTCCTTGACAATATTTCATGGGTCCAAATCCAAATTTTGTGGGTCAGTTCAGGGAGTTTTCATATGGGTACTCTGCCCATTTCCTCATTGAATATTGAGGAAGACTTCCCAACTACCATATTTACTGGTAATTAAATTCTCTGGGTCATAGGATTATTATGGGTCTGAACAATTTAAATCCAAAGGAGTATTGGTCTGGTAGGGTTCATCTCAACCATTACAGTTTACCCTTACCATCTCTCTCATGCATCATGACCCATCTTGGCAACCCCTTCATCAGTTATACAACAATTTCCATTTTAATTAGTAACAAAAATATATATACATTAACTTTTATCAAAAGGTTCATCAATTCCAATATTCACACATAATCAATTTTCCCATAGTCTTTTAGCAGGTGTTGTCATAGGGGCAGACCCAGGGTTCAATGGTTCAACAACGCACCAAAAAAACCCTAACTACCGACCCTTTCAGAAACACCTGCAAAGAAGATGAAGTCTCACCCGAGGTAGAGGAAGGGGTGGTTGCAAGACTCCATTGTCTACAACCTTAACTAAGACACAGATCTATAATTACAATACTCTAACAAAGAACTTAGCAGATGTCATTCATTAGTACATAACTTTTGTCTACAATGCAAATAAACCCTAATTACAACGCACAACAATATTTAACAAGATTCAACACATTTAAGCACTTAGCCTAAATAAATAGATTAGATATGGCATTCATTAACATTACTGAGAACTAAGCTATTATATCAGATGTTTCTAACATTCGTAAATATAAAAACACTAAGCATAAATCATATGAACCATAAAACAACCATAATGCACAAAGAAAACACAACACATGATATATGTGGTTCACCCCAAGCCTGGGGCTACGTCCACCAACTCTTCGTCTTCTTTATTATCTTTTGTATATCATCTACATGCACAGAGCCACAAGGTCCTACTCCACATAGGAAAGGAGATCTTCACACACCTCGCTAGATCCTCCTTCCCCGAGCTAGGTTACAACACAAATCCTTTACAGAATCTCTTGCAGTCCCTTGCACTTAGCCTTGCAAGTCTCACACAATATGCACAAGGTATGTACAACTATCACTTTCACTTAGCACATCATCACACAGATGCCTATATTGTCTCCTCTTACATCTCCTAGACATCTATTTATACATTACAAAAGGGCCTAAACATGGGTAAACCCATGGGCCGACATCCCCATACTCATTACATGAGCCCAAAACCCAAAAATCCCTAAAAAGGGGCCGAGATTCCGCGATCTCTTCTTTGACTTGCACTCCGCCTTCGATAGCCTATCAAAGTCCCAAAATAGGTCAAACCTAAGGAAGGATCTCCAAAACTTGGTCAAGGTCCAATGGGCCCCCAACACTCACATGTGACTCATCCCGAGTCACTCTGATCTAGGTAGTTCTGCTTCAAAATCCTTGAGCCTGGATCAAGCTGCTTCGACTTGTTGTTGTTCCAAGGCCTCTTGCTCAGAAAAATCCTGAAAAACTACCTCGTTCATAGGTCCCTCTAAGAATATTTCCACTGAAGTGACTACTTGTTCCAGCTCTTCTCCTCATCCTTCAATCTCTTCGAACAATTGGTAAGATGCATCCTAGATTGGTTGGAGCCTCTAAGTCACTTCCATGACTTTGTTGTGTATGGTATGGACCTACTATTGAGCAGTGAGTTGTTCCTGAGTGATTTGCATTATTTCAACTACTAATAGGATATTTAGTTGCACCTGTATTGTCATTGCTTGTTTCTTTGCTTCCTAGAGCTGTGACTCCAGTGTCTTCAATTTAGGGTCTTCAATAAGTTGCTCATAAGTCTACGCACTTATACTGCTAAGTTGTTGAAATTCCAAAGCTAATGCTTTAATCCTGTCAATTGTGCTCTGAGTAGTGTCTTTTCTTTGGTCTTGCACGTCCTGCAGAGTACTTGGTACTATTTGTAGCTCTAGATCTGCTATTCTTTGTTGAAGTTGTTAGATGGCTTCAACAAGTTGTGCTACTTGATGCTCCACTGGGTATTCCTCCTTTTTCTCTAAGCCTGTCATAGAGTGAAGTGCATTGTTGACTACTTCTTTTACTCCAACCTACTCCACAAGAAGTTGTTCTTTCTCGTGTTGGATCTGCACCTTTTCCTCTTCAAACTTTTCTTGGAGGGAAACCTTCTCCTACTGTGCAACCCTACATTACTCTGTTACTTCCTATTGTACTTGCTTGAGGGCCACTGTGACTTGTTATGTTTCTTCCTATGCGCGACGAAGGTGGGCTTCAGTCACATCAGCTAGTCTGTAGAGTTGGGTAATCTCATCTCCCAACTCTGTTTCTTCTGATGGAGAGGGTGCAATGGACACTACACAACTGGAGTGAAGGGCCTGTTGTGCCCCTCGTAGTTCTACTTCAATTTTTTCATACATGGTCTCTTTCTTAGCTTCATTTCTCTGCAAAACATCTTCTGAGGTGTCTGATATAGCTACGATGATGAAGTCGAAGTCATCGAGTGTGAACATAGTCTGCAACTTGGTCTTACTAGCTTTTGACTTCTTCTGCGATGTGGGTTTCATGGGAGAAACCTTTCTTTTGTGATATGGATCTGTGTCTTCAGGGGGATTCTGTGGTGGTGTTACTTCACCTTACTTCTGCTGATCTTCTTATCCATTGTTCTCTTCTTTATCTACTTCATCATCACCTCCTCCTCCAGGTGATTCTGAAGCAGTTTCTTCTGATGTATTGTTCAACTGATGGATTGCTTCTATCTTCTTCCTTCTACTAGTTCCCGGTGTATGATTCCCTTCACAAGTGATCATCGGGCTTCTGATTAGTTCAGGATCAGACAGTTCTGTGGGGTCAATAGGGATAAGGAGCTCTATAGGCCACTCCTTAGTTATTTCTTCTAAGTCCTCTTCTGTGAGTTTGTAAAAACTCTGTAGTACTTCTTTTTGTTCACCTCTGTGTATTGATGTAGATAAAATTTCTGTCTACGTGGAACTTCACAAATGGCATGAACCTGTGCAGGGTGTTTGACGTTATACAAGGGACAACCTCAATAGCCCTCTTTAACTACAGGTAGTAGGTGTGGAACACTATTTTTGATTTCCATTGTTTTCCCATATCGCTTGAATACAATAGCAAAGTGAACTTCGCGGCTAAGGGTTCAGATGGCTCTAGTTCAGGGAAGGTCACACCCTCCAACATCTCCCAAGATATGAACATGATGAGAATCAACAAACAACTAAAATGGAACTCATAGCCCTGATCATGAGCTTCGCGATAGTCTTGGTCTAAATAGTTCACTAAGTACTTTTCCCAGTTCATTTGTAGCCCCTCCACGCATTTCCCTGTGAGGTCAACAACAAACCCTGTGACCTATGTGGGTTTGTTCTTCTGGACTAGCTTACTAGAAATGAACTGGAAAGAAAGGCACACTACACCATTCTAGATGGAGGCTACCTTGTAGCCTCACTTCCCCTTCTATACATCGTTGTATGTATCTTTAATCCTCGGCGGTAGTGCATGGTCTGCAACCTTCCCTGGGTAGAAGTCTTGTGGTTTTGGTCCTTGCATGCTCAATCCGGTGATCCTATGGATCATCATCGAATCGACGGTGATGCGTCTGTCTAGCCATAAATAACCGCCATGGAAGCTTGACAACAGGATATTAATGCACATGTTAACCTCCTGGTGCCTTCCAAAATGAGGTATTTTCATTACGTTCAGGATAGTGGACTGCATGAAATCCATAGTCTATGGTTAGGGGATTATCCTTGACTTCTTCCCCTTCGTCCTAGTCAAATAATTGTGAGGAGAAAGCATGCTAAAGTTCTTGTGATCCCCTAGGTTAAAGTCGTTGATCTTTAGTGTCATGATATTATCTGGCTGAGGCTTTCCTGTGCATATCCCCTTCGGGAGGTACGTAGTAACCAAGGTGTAGTCGAAGTCCCTAGGGACACTGTCACATTTCATCGTGCCAACTAGAGGCGGTATCTATTGAAGTAGGATGGAAGGGATTAACTTCGTGTTTGCCAAGTCATCTTGATGCTTGGTTCTTTTCTCATTTGCAACTCGGGACGGTCTGGATCCACGAGCAGTCATGTAACATCCCTGACCATACATTCCGGGCCACGCCATACCAGAGAACTCTTACTTTTCTCTCTGCGAAACATACTATAACATACCCAACATCCAACTGAGTTATGCCACTTAAATTTTCGAACTGCATGCAATTAAAATATACACACACAAAACTCTTGCGGAATATTTATATATAAAAATGTAAACACACAAATACATATGTAAATGCATGGATTCACATTGAAATAATAGTAAACATATGCATGCATCATATACAGGAAATACCCATAAAATAAACACAGTTATAGTTGCACATATGATAACCCATAAGAATAAGCATGTAAATAACAATGCAGCATGTAAATAACAATGCAACATGTAAATTTATCACACAATTGGCACTTATCTTGGTAATAATGTCACCAACTACGTGCATACCTTCCACGAACCTCCCATCCTTAGACCACACTTTTCATCACTCTCAACAGTGAGTCACCCCCGAGCTAGGACTAAACTCCACCAGGGTAAAGGGATTCCTAACCAGGCTAAGGGCTCATGGACAATAGGAAATATTATGTCTTAGGTGCCAACTCAAACTAACAACCTACAGTCCCTCATTCCCCACATGCATGTCCCACCCAAGAAGTGTGCCCCATATTTTCTCAACAGTCCTTTGGCTTCCCCACTTCCATTCCAGGCTTCAGCAACAAGCCAAATGGGAAGTCTCTAAGCACTGTAGCTACAATTTAGCACCTTCAGAAAATCAATTCCCAACAATTATCTCACCCAGAGAATTAATCATGGGCCTTACAACCCACTTCTTCAATATCCCACGGGCCTAACAACCCACTTCTTCATTCCATGTCTCAATCTAACCAACTACACAAACAAAGAATGGCTATGGATACAGGTTCAAGTATAGTCATGAAGATACGAAATATAGCTCAATGGGTGTGTGCATGCTCATGGATGATTGACTGGATGACTGAATGATGGAAGAAAATGATGGGAAGAGTGATGAAAAATATGGGAAAATGAACTAAGTCCCAACAATATGTATGCATGTCCCCAAATTGACACTTGTCATGTTGGGAGCTACTTTGGCGTACTTGTCCCCAACTTTAGAACTTAGGATAAAATAATTATCCATACTTTATGATTTAATAAATATTAATATAATATTATTTTTTGTCTTAAGATCCCTATCTTATCCCCTTTTCCTTAAATTTTAGGCCCCTCCCTTTCCCTAACTAGTGGAGTTTAGTCCTCCATCTATTTTATTATGGTTGGTCTGCACACAATGATGTATTTTATATTAATTATGAGACATATACAAAAATAGGTGCACTGGCGTTTAACATCTAGGCTCTCTAGTCTAATCAAAACATAAGCATCCTAGCTTATAATAACTGGCTCACCAGCCTATAAAACTCAACATATACAAAAAATCTCCCTGGCCTCAATATCATGTGCACTCAAGTTGTTGCACACGGTATCCAAGAATGTGCACACTTCATCATTTTACTACGCAATACAAGCGCGGACTATGCCATGAAAGGTGCATACAAAAATGATATCAAACAACTCACCAACTTAAGTACATTTTCATTTACATTACAATTGGGTTCAACCAAGGGATATTACAATCCCCTCCCCTTATTTATGTAGTGTCCTTAGTGCATCATGTACCCATATACAACAAAATTTCAAAAATCCTGAAAAATATGCGAGTATTTTTCTCGCATTTCATCCTCATGCTCCCAAGTAGCATCCTTAGGATCGTACCAGGTCCATTGGACCTTTACAAGCCCTAAGGCTTGATTCTAGAGCTGCTTGATTTTTCGGTCCAGAATGCATACCAGATGCACTTGAAAATCACCTTCTTGCTCCACTTGAATCACTTTCTGATCAATAACATGATTAGCATCATGTATATATTTCTTTAGTAATGATACATGGAATACATTATGAACAAACATAGATGCATAAAATGCAATCATATAAGCTACTATACCAATCCTCTCTAGGATTTCAAATGGCCCACAATAGCGAGATGCCAACTTTGAACAATTTCCCAACTTCAGGGAACTTATGTTGGCTTTCACTTTCAAGAATACATGATCACCCACTTTAAATTCCCTGTGAGTTCTACCCTTATCAGCATAAGTTTTCTTCCTGTCTTGGGAAGTCTTTAAATTTTGTTTTATTTTTATCATTTGTTCCTCCATTTCCATGAGCAAATCTGTCCCAACCATTGCTCGCTCTACTGGGTTATCCCAGCTTACTAGTGTGTTTCACTTTCTGCCATAAAGTGCCTCAAATGGGCTCATCTTTAGAGATGCTTGGTACCCATTGTTATAAGCAAACTCTACAAAGTGTAGGTAGTCTTCCCATTTTGATGGTTTATCCATCACATACATCCTCAACATATCCTCAATCACTTGATTCACCCTCTTTGTTTTTCCATCTGATTCTCGATGATAAGTTGTACTAAAATTCAAATTTGTTCCAAATCCATTAAATAATCCTTTCCAAAATTTTGAGGTAAATTTTGGATCTTTGTCAGACACAATTGTCTTGGGTATGCCATGTAATATAGAAATTTCCCTCATATAAACATCAACAATGTTGGTTGCCTTGTGAGTGAGCTTAACTAGAATAAAATGGGCAGCTTTAGTAAGCTTATCCACCACTACCTAATAGAATCATGTTGTTTGTTTTTTCTGGAAAGTTTGGTGATGAAATCCATTGTTACAACTTCCCATTTCCACTCAGGAATGGGTAATGGCTATAGAAAACCAGCTGGGTGTCTATGCTCATCCTTTACTTTTTTACATTCCAAACATCTAGCAATAAAATCAACAACCTCTTTATTCATGCTTGGCCAATAATATTGGCTTTTGACAGCTGTAATAGTTTTCTGATAACATGGGTGCCTAGCATAAGGTACATTATGTATTTCCCTCAATATCATATTTTTCAATTCTTGAGAATTTGGTACATAAATTATGGCCTTGTACATAAGAATTTCATCATTATGCATCTTATATTCCTCAATTTTCTACTGCAAAATACCTTGTTGTAATATTGCCACTAATTCCTTGTATTGCAAATCTGATTTGGCAGCCTTTGTAATTCTGTCTTTCAAATTTGATTGGTACATGCTAATGGATGTATCATGCAATTCATGTACTCTTCTGCTGAGTGCATCAACCACTTTTTTCTCTTTTCCCTTGATATGCTTTATATCAAAGTCATATTCACTTAGAAATTCTAACCATCTTCTTTGCCTAGCATTTAGAGTTGGTTGATCAAATAAATATTTCAGACCATTATGGTCTGTCCTTAGATCAAACCTTTTTCCCATGAGGTAGTGTCTCCATTTCCTCAAGGAATGCATTGTGGCTGCCAACTCCAAATCATGAGTGGCATAGAGTATTTCATGATCCTTCAGCTTCCTTGATTCATAAGATATAACAAACCCATTTTGACTGAGGACTCCACCAAGTCCTTCTTTACATGCATCTGTGCATACAATGAATTCTTCATTTGGGTCTGCAATCCTTAGTATTGGAGCACTTCTTAATAATGGTTTCAATTGTTGGAAACTCTTTTTGCAATCCAATGTCAACTGAAACTTCACACCCTTTCTTTGCAAGGAAGTGAATGGGTGTGAAATCTTTAAGAATCCTTCAATAAATTTCCTATAGTGTCCTACAAGGCCCATGAATGATCTCACCTCTGTCACATTCTTTGGTGCTGACCATTCTCTAATGGATTTTATCTTCTCTGGATCCACTGCTATCCCGTCCTTTGAAATGATATGTCCCAAATAATGAATTTGATTTTGATAAAATGAGCACTTGCTCAATTTGGCATACAACTGATGCTACCTTAATACTCACAACACCATCCTCAAATGATGTTCATGCTCTTCCTCTGACTTAGAATATATAATAATGTCATCCAGAAAGACAATGACAAACTTGTCCAAATATTCTCTAAAAACACCATTCATTAAGCACATGAAAACAACTGGTGCATTTGATGACCCAAATGGCACCACTGTGAACTCATAATGACCATACCTTGTCCTGAAGGTGGTCTTGTTGATATTTTCCTCTCTAATCCTTACATGATGGTATCCTAACCTGAGATTTGTCTTTGAAAATATCTTTGCATCCTTTAATTGATCAAAAATATCATCAATCCTTGGTAGAGGATACTTGTTCTTAACCATCACTTTATTCAAATATCTAAAATCAATACACAATCTTAATGTTCCATCATTTTTCTTTAAAAAACAAGACTAGGGCACCCCAAGGTGACACACTTGGGCATATATACCCCTTCTCTAGAATCTCTTCAAGTTGCATTTGCAACTCCTTCAACTCTGGTGTACTCATTATGTAAGGATTCTTTGACACTGGAGCTACTCCAGGCATTAAATTTATAGAGAAATCAATATCTCTCTTTGGGGGTAGTCCTGGTACCTCCCTGAACACATCTTTAAATTTTTCCAATACTACATAGTCTTCCAAATTTGGCAACTTATCTTTAGGTGTCTCTTCCATATGTGCTGCAAATATTTGACACCCTTTTATGTAACATTGCTTCAACTTCAATGCTGAAATTTCTCGAATGGTTACTGCCCTGGGAATTCCTTGCACCTTCCTTAGGGTCCCTTCCTCATCCAAGCAAGTAAATTCATTGTTATGAAAGTCTAGGAGAGCATGATGTTGGTCCAACCAATCCATCCCAATTAGACAGTCATAGGAAACTAAAGGCAAGATGTTCAAATCTACCTTAGCGTTCAGTCCATTCATGTCCATAAGACATGACTTAACCATCTCATTAAGTTTTCTTTTGACTCCTGTAGCCAGCTACACCAACCAACATTTTCCATGCTTGCTTCTTGGCAAATGCAAACTTTCCACCATCTTAGGATCTATATAACTATGAATAGCTCATGAATCAATTAAAATAGCAATGGTTTGGTTGTTAATCATACCTTCCACTTCAATCATATGTGACTGATACTTTGCTTGATTGTTGTCCAGGGATGCATATATCCTTGGCACATTTCTACCCATGTCCTCCATTGTTTCATCTTGTTGTACATTGTGAACAATTCTCACTTTTTCACCTCTGTGAGGACAATCTTTGAACATATGATCTCCTTTACAACCCCAACATTGAATAGGTGGCTTCCTTAGCCTTTAACCCCCTGTCTCAATCTTTTTAGGTTCTCTAGGAGTTTGTTGTCCCTATGGATTATTTTTGAAGAATGGTGGCTTAGATCTGTTCTTCCTCTGATCCACCTTGAATTTATTTTTGTCTTCCCAAGATTTTTGGAAAGTTGGCCTTTCTTTTTGATGATCATATAGGCATTTAGCTCACCTTATGGTCTCCTCCAATGTCTTGGGACCATCATACTGTATTTTGTCACTGATAAATGATGGAAATCCAGTCAAATATCTTGAATTTTAACTATCTCATCCTTGATGAAAGAGACATACTTCAACATTTCTATAAACCTTCTTTCATATTCATCTATTGTCATACTCCCAAGCTTGAGTTAAAATAACTCTTTCATTTTCTTGTCATCATATATTTTAGTCAAGTATTTATTCTCAAAATACTTCTTGAATTCCCTCCAAGTAACACTTTTCTCTTTAATGTGTTTCACCTACACAAGTTGATCCCACCACATGGATGCCTTTCCCTTGATTTGATAGATAGTAATTCTACATTCTAAATGAGAAGAATAATTATGTAATTGAAAATACTGTCTCATGCCCAACAACCATGTTTCTGCATTCTCATCCTTCTTATGCTCACCATCAAATGTAGGAGGTTTGATTTTGTTCATTTATCCTTGTAGTTCATCCAACCCAGACCTCTTATTCTTTCTGACAGGGGATGGACTTGAGTTGCTATGTGCTCTCTTATTGGAATTCCTCGGGGAGTGGTGGTGATGTCTTCTAACACTTCTGGTTCTTCTTTTCTCATCAGAAGGTCCGTGACTTCCAAATTTGCTTGAGCCACTCTCCTTGTCCAATTTCTTTTTTATTTGGTTCAATCTCTGCATTAACTTCATGTTGAATTCATCTTGTTGCTCCTTGTCTTTCATAAGCCTTTCATTATCAAATTTATGGCTTTGGACATCCTTCTGAAAATTTTTAATGGTCTCTTCCATATTCATGTTTTCATTCCTTTCATCTCCATGTCCATTGGAGTTTGTTCCTTCAATGCCCAAATGGACATCCATCCCTCTAATATCATCCTCCTAACTGTAAGTCCCTTATGCCTCTTCCATTCCTTTGGAATCTATGGTGATCTTGATCTAATATA
Source organism: Picea engelmannii (assembly GCA_009831015.1). Lineage (NCBI taxonomy): Eukaryota > Viridiplantae > Streptophyta > Pinopsida > Pinales > Pinaceae > Picea > Picea engelmannii. The sequence continues at coordinate 699,219 of ML783816.1, read as the reverse complement.
GTTTTTTTCAACTCTGCAAAATGTGCAGCCACCAAAACTTTGTCAGGCTAACTGTTTCAACAATTTCATGAAAATATGAACCATTTTGGTTCAATAATATATATCAGAATTATTTCTTCTGATTTCCTAGAAATTTGAATGCCCAAATCAATTTTATGGGTGGATATTTATATTCCACTTTCCAACACCTTTCCAACGCCTACTCCCATGCTCAATTCTGAGTCTTGAGATGAACATTATGGCTATTAAAAAATTGTCCATTAATTTTTATGTTCATTTTTCAACTTGGCGCAACTCTACGCTGTAATTATGCATTTTTGCACCTACTCCTTTGGATTTTTGGTAGGATATCAATTGGGTTTATTCATATACATATTATGGACATTTTTTCCAAGTTTCACCTCATTCTGGGTTCTGGGATGCTAGTTACACCCTACTGAAATTCCAGACCAAATACCATATTGTAACTGGTATGCCACAGGTACCTTATTTTTCATATTAAACACTTTTAACATGCCCAAAAATTTAATTGATCTCTGGGAATGTCTTATAAGGCTTAATATCTTTCCATTGATTGTTCCTTCACTTCAAACGGATCCGGAGAAGAAAGTTATGGCTCTTTGAAGTTAGTTGGGTCTCAAAATTTACCCTTCACTGTTTGTGCTGTAACTTTCTCATAAAAGATCTATTTGACGAAGGGTTTACACCATTAGAAAGTTCTCTCCAAGATCTTTTATTTGATAAGAAGAGGCATAGTGTGCCTTGGAACACTCTATTCTCATGGTTTTTGAGTGCCTAAAAATGCTCTTAAGGGCCTCAAAAACCCGTTGCAAAAAGATGACATTCAAATAGTATAAAATGTCACAGAAAATCATTGGTTCTCTGTTGTTGTTCACCCTTCAAACGACTTCACGTGCACAAAATTCAACCTGTAAACCCATATTTACCATGCGCAACAACAAAACAAGGTAAATCATGCTTCACGCTCTTTAAAACCACTATGTATCACTTCTCTGTTGTGTCAATAACTTGCGCGCACTACTTTTATGTCGCGTGCCAATATCCACAACGTGCAGTTTTTGTATCGCACGCCAATATCCACCGCGTGCAGTTTTTGTACTGCACGCTAATATTCTGCACACATTTTACTTGACGTGTTGCACCATGTTAAAGTTTAGTACGCCCCACCACGCACCAATACTTTGCGTGCACCATTCATTAATTGTCGTGCGACAACCTATACCTAAATTGTGTGTGCACCAACAAAAATCGTCTGCACTCTACCAACAATGCACACACCACGCACATCATTATTATGTGTGTGCACACTATACAATGCTAAATTTATCGCGTGGTCCTGTACACCAACATTTTTCCACACAACACCGAAATTTAGCGCGCACACCCACACACTAACATTTTTCCGCGTGGCACCAAACTTTAGCATGCACACCTGCACACTAACATTTTTTCATGTGGAAACAAAATTTAGCACGTGCACCAGCACGCCAATATCTTGCCGCGTAGTGCAAAATTTTACCTATCACAAGCTTTTCACTGCACATCATGCATTTTTAATGCGCCCACCTGTGCACATTCATTTTTTTTATGTGCATCAATTTCTTGTGAATTTCGCTGCAGAAATTGGGGCTTTTGGCTTAACTTTTTCCCCAATTTACCATCGACATTCTTAAATCATGAAATTTGTTCAATTTCACCCCAATAACACCAGTTCTACCTATGTAACAAAAAATCCTTGTAAGTTGACATTTCTGGAATGAATTTATCCAAAATCAATTCGTGAATTGAGAATTTTAACCACTAAACTCACTCCATCTATCATGGCTTCATTGTAACTTCAAATTCGACCCATTCTAGATCCGAAATTGCTAGAAAAAATATTAAAACAATAATATCTCATCACTTGGACAAATTTCTCCATTTTCTCATGAATTTAACAACAAAAATTGGGTCTTTTCCCCAATTTCTCCCAGTTGTTACTTTTTACCATGGATGCTCTACAAACTGAAATTTGGCCACTTCGAAATAAATCTTCTGTGAAATTTCTCTTCAAATCAACTTGCTCGACCCATCCAGGCTCAGTGTTGAAAATTGAATCTTTGATACCAATTTGTAACGTCCCCAGCCATACATGTTTTGCAAGATACCAGATATATAAAATATGCAGAACAAAAACGAAATGCTAGAAATGACAAAATAACAGTAAAATATCCAGCATAATCTTCACAATACACATAAATGATATACGAAATAGCAATAGAAATAGCACTTTGAATCAGATAGCAATGTTCACAGGCCTCTTCGAGGGGGCAACCTCCAGTCGAGCAGTGCTCTATAACAATAATATCCTAGCTAGGGTTCTCATACCCTCGACTCCTATTTATACTAAAAAGAAGCATCTAGAGGAAGATCCTTCTAGAAGCGGAAGCTTCTATTAGGTCTTCTTACATCCGCCTTATTCTATTTTATTGAAAGGTCTT
>ML783816.1:643303-683047 GCA_009831015.1 Picea engelmannii | reverse complement strand
GATAACTCTATGCCTTTTAATCGTTCCTTCTCCTCTTGGATGAATTTCCTGTTTCAAGACTGCTCTTCGCTTTTTGCTGAAAAAATAATCCGATGAGGGGATTTCATCTCTTGAAATCGGCTCTAGATCACTGACATATAGAACTCCTTCATCGGGGGTTCCAAAATTTGACTGTAATGGAGTTAAAGAGGTGATAGGAATACCAAGTTCAGTTGACGTTGTTCCTCCTATCTTTTCTGGAACATCATCAAGAATTATTGGATTTGTTTCCAGTCCTTTTCCTTTCTCTGTCCCTGGTTCTTTTATCTGAGAACCCTCTATGTTTTGAGGAGGTATTTTAGAATCCTTCAACTTATATTTGTCATTTTCTTTACCCTGAGTATTAGTTTCAAACCTTGGAGGGGTTTCTTCCTGCTCTGGCGATGGGGTCGGAATTTCACCTTGTAAAATTTTAAGTAGGCAGCTTCGCCTATGACTTTGAAAAGATGCAAACCCAGCCTGTGAGTCAGGTGGCAAGGCCTGGACTCTGTTCATCACTTCCTCATAAGACTTAACATCTTTAAAAATATCATCATAAATAGAGACTTCATGTTCATATGCCTTTAAATTGCAATGTATGTAATGCCTACTTATTATTTGGTAGGGGTCATATTTTCTGTGTTCAATATTTACTAGCTTCACTTCTTCCAATGACTCGGCCTCTACCTTAGAATTTCCTAAATTTGATACAACAAATTTCCCGACATGAACAGGGAAAGATGGCCAAGCTTTTTTCTGAAGTGCTTTTAATTCTAACCCAATACCACCCTTGGCTAACTGATGAGCTACTGATCTGAATATCAATCTGCTTGGTAAGAATTTTGGGAGTGCGTGAGGAGGAATGGAATAGCCATAGAACCTAACATAGGAAAAACTTTCCTCAATAAACCAGTCGGCAACAGATTTAAGACTTTCTATGACTGCATTAGAAATGCGAGGGGGTTCGCATCCAAAAAATAATTTGTGCATAGGAATAATGACAAAATGACAAACTTCGTAAAATGCTGCTTTAGCATTTTCTTCCCAGAGGGTTGAGTGGTATTTATGAACAGGCTCTGGGTAGGAAACACTCCAACTCCAATTCATTAATGGAAATGGGGTCATAAAACAGATGGCATCCATAATATATGCAGACATATAAAAGGACACTGGTTGCCCCTTTGACTTGGCTTCTTTATAATTTAAAATTTCTTGCGTTAGGTTATCCGATAAAATTTTATGCCAGTTAAAACCATTTCCATTTGAAACTTCTTCTAAGAAGGGTACCCAGTCTGCATGAAAGTGACAGGGATCTTTTCTCCCGAAAAGTCTGCATAACATCATGGCTACATAAACCATATATTCGTTTAAGGAAGATGTAGCATAAATCCTATGAGAATCAGCCCTAAAATTTGCTTCAGACCTCGCCCATCCTTTAATCATGTCGAGGTATGTCTGGTCTGCCTCAATACATTCTTTTCTCTGAAATTCAACTAAAAATTCAGCATTAAAGGTGTGTTTATAATTCGACGATAGTTTATACATTACTTGAATGTGCTCAGGCCGAAATGAGCCGATGATAGCTCCTTGCTCGTTATGAATACTCCTTGTTGTGATATCTACCTTATCCAGAGCCCAACCGACCATCGCAGTATATTCCACCAGTCTCGGACACGCAACAACCTTATGAAGTTCAGACTCAACAACGTCCCGTAGATGATTTTCAGAATCAGGCTCTGCATACTTTAACTCATCCTCCAGCAATTCATAGATTTGAGTCCATGCTTTGATGGAGTGTATGGTGTGTGGAGTAGTATCCGAGATAATATCACCTTCCTGTGGTTCTTCGTTTTTCTTCAGTGCTTTTTTAGGTTCCATAGCTCTGCGTTTGACTTGAGAACCTGTCACAGAAAGTGGATGAATTAGCTCGGATTTAAAATGAAATACAGACATTTTGAACGTTTAGTTTGAATATATCATAAAAATAATGAGATTTGTACATCTGTCACGAATTTAAAGCTCTTAATGCAAAAACTATTTTCAGAGAAATGCATTTAATGTCCGTACTTAGGCGTTCTCGGCATTTTCAAATAAAAAGAGAAACTTACTTAATCGGACAACGACGCATTAATAAACACTCAAATAAAGATTAACTTTAAACCTGTTTTGGAAGGAGGATTTATTAGTGTTAATTATGAATTAAATCTGAAAACATCACTTTTCGGGGTTTCGGAAGTCTTGATGTCGAAAGGTATGTCATCGAAAAAACTCGATCGCCGAAATTGTGAAATCGCGAAATAGCGATGTTTTATTTAAGATTTAAACGTTTTTAGCATGTTAATTAATCGAGATTAGGCCCTTTCGAGATTTCATAAATTGGGATTTCAGGAAATACAATGACATGAGACGTGCTCTCACGGAATCGTGAATCCCGAAATCACGAAATCGCGATGGCTTGTTTCTTTTCAACATGACTTAACTTATCTTAATTAACTAAGTAATCAAGATTAAGGCCAAAACAAAATTAGTTTAACTTTAACGTGAATTATGAATTGGGATTTTGGAAATCAGGATTTTGGGAAATATGATGACAATAGACATGCTCTTATAGAACCGCGAATCCCAAAATCGCGACGTAGTTATATTAATTTTAAACCTTTCTTATAAGAGGTTAAACTAATTCATTTTTTAATTAAGATTTAAACATATCGGGGAATCGGGAATCAGGGTTTCGTGATTCAATTTACATCAATCATCTGTTTGCGGAAAACCCCAAATCCCGATTTCTTTAATTTTTAAATTTAAAGAAAAATCACAAAATTTAAAATTACAATACGTTTTAAATAATTTTTTCAAAGGGCGCTAGAAAATTTATAATTTTGTAAACTTTTTTTGTTCGTTGTCCAAAAGTAAATGATAATAAGGAATCTCGAATTTTAGAAATGACGAAATTCTTGCTTGAGGAAAGCCGAAACTCTAAAAACAAAAAATCTAGGCCTTTAGGATGAAAATTTTAAGCTTTGTTTCAACATAGGCTCCAACTGGGGACCTCGTCTCCCTGTGGGACGAGGAGAACATGTAGACTCAATGCCTTCAGTGGGTAATTGATGTCAAGGATTTATCACTGATAAACTATTTAAAGGAGAGGGAAAAATAGACTCTATAAAACCTTTGAAAAAAAATTATTTGCTTTAAACTCAGTTGTAGTATTCTTCATAATATTCTCTTTTTCATTCTAAATTTAAGTTAGTATTAAGATGATTAAAACAATCTTAGGAAACTCAACAGATTTGTAAATTTCAGCTTGCATCAATCGAAATAAAATTTATATATTTTAAATTGGGAAGCTCTATTTTTAACTTAAGATGAATATCTGGTTTCGAAAAAATGATAACTAGAATAGAGTGATAGATAAGTATGACAACCTTACAGACACCTCAAATATTGCTTCACTGCCAGCGGGCCTGTTCAGTACCCTGGTGAAGTTATCTGTCCCTTTTTACTGAATTTCCTTTCACCGCTTCGAGTGCTAATTTTATGCTCAGATATTACTTCACTGTCAGCAAGCTTGTTCAGTACCCCAATGAAGTTATCTGTTTCTTTTATATTTAGACGAGGGCAATCATTTAAATTAATTTCCTTTCATCGTCTGTGGGACTAGATGGGGGCAATCAAATATGAATTTTCTTTCACCATCTGTCTTATAGTTAGCTTGTGCATACGAAGCGGGGGCAATCAGTGATACTTAATATATCAGGGGTGGTTATCTGTGTAAAAATTTATAATAGAGGTTTTTCAACTTGTTTTGATTATTCTAGACCAATTTTTCTCAACTTTCAAAACCTCTCAGTCTGTAGAGAAAAAGGGAAAAATTATTTTCAGGGATTTTCTTTTGAGCAAGCTTAAAACTTCAGACAAACTATTAAGAAACTTAAGATAGTCAAAATCAACTCAAACATAACCAGTTTTAGTCAGAGAATAAAAACTATGAAAACTGACCTTACTGAATTTAATCATTTGTTGATTTTCAAGGTTAATACATAATCTCTCCTACTCTGATAAGAAAGTCCAAAAACATGAAAGATGGTATCGAGGGTATAAAAGGAGATTTTCAACAATCTGTAAGCTAGAAAACCTAGGTTATGATTTCAAAAATAACTCTTTGGACTCTTTTTTTTTTTTTTTGATAAGTTTTATATAAGCAATATAAAAATTATATACATATATATTTTATTATTATTTTTTATTTATTTTTTATTTATTATTATTATTATTATTTCATTTATTTATTTATTTTACAAAATGAGAAGGGGTTTTCTAAAAATGAAAAACAAAATGGTATATACAATGAGATTTTTTGTGAATTAATTATTCCATATAATGCTTTAAAAAATGCCCATTAACAGGGGCATTCAAGATCTCACCATCCAAATTTTCAAGCAGAAATGAATTTTTTCCTTCAGAAGATGTTACCTTAAATGGTCCATACCAAATATGATCGAATTTACCATTTTTTTCAGAATCCTCTTTTCGAGTATCCCACCTCAAAATCAGATCCCCTGGGAGAAAGTTCCTGTCCTTGGCTTTATGATCAAATAATATCTTCATATCATCCTGGTACTTCTGCAACTTTTCATCCACTACATCCCTGTGCTACTGAACTTCAATCAGCTGGTTTATCCTTCTTGTGAGAGGATTTGGTTCTTCCTTCTCATCTTGCCATAGTTTCATCACAGGAAGTGTTAGATTTATGGGCAACACTACATCAGTTCCATATACCATTTGAAAGGGAGAAGTATCGATAGACTTTTTTGTGCCTATCCAATTTTCCCATAGAGCATATTTTAAATGTAAGTGCCAAGATTTTTTATTTTCATTTAACACTTTCTTGATTATACTGATCAAGCTCTTGTTAGAAGATTTTTCCAGACCATTTCCCTACAGGTAGTATGCTGTGGAATGTCCCAACACAATATTATATTTCTGGAAAAAACTGACCATTGCCATAGACTTAAAAGCCTATGCATTGTCTGTGACTATCTTTCTAGGACAGTCGAACCTAGACAAGATATTTTCTTCTAAGAAGTCTATAACTACTGAATCAGTGGCCTTCCTTGTTGGGATGGCTTCCACCCATTTGGTGAAATAGTCTGTAGCGATCAGAATCCATCTATGTTGGGCACTTGAATGAGGATTTATCTCACCTATGAAATCAAGTCCCCATTGCTGAAAAGGGGCTTCTGTCTTGACTGGGACTAATGGCATCGCTGGTAGCTTATGTTTTCCTGTAAAAAATTGGCAATGGCTACAAGCTCGTACCTTAGCATTAACATATGGGAAAAGTTTAGGCCAGTAATAACCAGCTCTCAGTATTTTATATGTTGTAGCTCTCCAAGCGTGGTGTCCACCATAGACTCCTTCATGAAATTGACCTGTAACTTCTTTTGTTTCTGATTCAATCAGACAAATTAAGAGGAAACCAAGTGGGTCTTTCCAGTATAATCGTTTCTCGGAAATACAGTATTTAACTGCATGTAGCTTCAGCGTTCTAGCTTTGGATGGAGACAAGTCAGCTGGACATTTCAAAGTTAATAAGTATGTTACGATGTCCTTGTACCAATTCGACGACGCAAATTTATCCTCGATCCTATTTTCGACTATTTGGTCTTCAAGTTCATTCACGTCTATCCCTCCTTCTTCCTCATGAGCACTGTTTATTCCAAGAGCCCTGAAATTGGATTCAGCTAAAAGTTTAGCTAAACCCTGTCCCTTTACCAATTTGGTCAGTTTAACCTCCAGGTCAAACTCTTGAATTTTTTCAAGCCATCTTCCTCTTTTACCATCACTGTCTTCTTGAACCAAGATATCCTTTACAACACTAGTGGGTACATATGCAATCACTTTAGAATGTAAAACATAAGTTCTGAAAGCTTTCAATGCTTTTACCATAGCATATTCTTTCTTTTCCATTATATTGTATTTGAGTTCAGCATCACAGAGGCTTTTGCTAAAGAAGGCTATCAGTTGTTCGAAACCTTCTTCCTTCTTCTGAAGGAGTACAACAGCAAGTGTGTGTTCAGAGGCAAATGAAAACATAAGAAAATCTTTGAGATAATCTGGGCTCGCTAGTACTGGTGCCTCACTTATAACCTTCTTAATATGGGCAAAGGATGCCTTAGCTTCAGATGTCCATTTTACTTCATTGTTTTTTTTTAGCATATCTGTAATCAATTTAACAATTTCAGCGAAGTTAGGAATAAATCTTCTCAAGAAATTTATTTTTCCTAAAAATGATTGAATTTTTTTAACATTCCTAGGAATAGATATTGTATCTATAGCCTCTACTCTTTTAGGATCAATCCTGATTCCATCTCGGGATACGATATGACCCAACAACTTGCCTTCATGCATAGAGAAATGAGACTTTTTAGGATTTAAGGATAGACCAAACCTGCGGCATTTTTCAAATGTTTGTTTGAGATGAATCATATGGTTTTCATCCAATTTTGAAAAAACAGTAAGATCATCCAAATAGATGACTACAAACTTGTCCCGTTCGCCGACGAAAGAAATATCCATTGCACATTGAAAAGTAGCTCCTGCATTCATCAGTCCAAACGACATTTTATCATACATAAACGTGCCCCAAGGAGTGGTAAATGCGGTTTTTTCTTTGTCAAGATCACTGATGGCAATTTGATCATAACCTGAAAATCCGTCAATCATGGACATTCTATTAGCCCCTACTACTTTTTCAAGAACATGGTCCATTTTAGGTAGAGGATAATTATCTTTAAGAGAAGATTTATTAAGATTCCTGAAATCAACACATAATCTGATTTCCCCATTTTTCTTTCTAACTGGGACCATATTAGCTACCCAATCAGAATATCTTAGGGGTTTTTAACTTCTCGTTCGATAACAGGTAATAAAATTGGGTTAAATTGTTGGAGGTTTTGTTTAAAAGGTTTGACACCCGGTTTGAGAGGTATTTTATGTTCAATTACAGAAGTGTCATATGTTTTCAGTTCTTCGTACGCCCATGCAAACATCTTTATATTTTCTTAACATCTCTGTGTATTTGTTTTTGTTTTCTGTTGATAAATATTTGGATAGTTTAACCATTCGGGGGTTATCTTCAGTTCCTATATTACAATCTTCAACCTCCTCTGGTTGGGGTTGTAGAGTAGTTTTAGAAGGGATGTCATCTTGATTAAAAAGTCTTTCCAAAGGGATTAGACCCTTGGGGATTTGGTTGTTCTTGAGAACAATCATTCGGTGGTTTGCAATTTTATCATGAAATTCTTTAGAATCCTCCCCTTCTTGCATGATCCAAATAGGATCATTTTGATTTTCCTGATCGGTATGCGTTTCTGCAAATTCATCTAATGATTCTAGAAACTTTCAAAGCTGCTCATCGTCTTCAAAAACCTTCCAATGCTATATATTATTTGGTATTGAAGGGCGATGTCTCATTTGTATATGATGATTTAAATTAAAAGCAATTGGGGGTGTAAAAGTTGATGCAGCTTTGGCTAAAGCATCAGCTTGTTGATTCTCGGATCTTGGGACGAAATGAAAATTCACAGATGTGAAGAAGTTCTCGATTAAATCACATACACAATTCCTATAGGACCGTAATCTAGGATTCTTAGCCTGATACTGCCGATTTACTTGTTTTATAATTAACTCAGCGTCACCAAAGACTTCGAGTTTCTTAATTTTCATCTTTCTAGCAGCTTCTAGTCCTAGCACTAAAGCTTCATATTCACATACATTATTTGTACAATCTATATTCCACTGGAGACTATATGAAAAAGGAATAACAAATTGATCATCATGAGCGATAAGAAGTGCTCCTGCCCCAGCTCCAAGATAGGAGGAAGCACCATCAAAATACATTTTCCATACACCAGTGCTATATACATTTTTCTCTATTTCTTTTTTTTCAATTTTTTCTTCTATACATTTATCATCTACGTCTACTTCAAAATCATCATCTAAAGATAATATACAATTTCCTAAATCTTGGTCGGCAATATAAACTGGATGATTGTTAGGGTTTTTCGGGTCACCTACAATAAATGCTAACCTAGTCTCTCTGTAAAGATGAGTGAATTGGCCTCCGAAAACGGGAATTGTAGCATAAGTCATATCTAACTGGAGAGATCCTCCAAGCTTAGCGCCCCATGATCTAGATAATAGCATACCATATTTTGGGGGAATGTCAACGACTACTACATCCATAAGAATAGTTTTAGCAGGTATTTGAGCCAAACCTACCACTAGGTCCTTAATCATACCTATACATTTTACTTTCCTCAAATCGAAAGAATATAAATCACCATAGGGTCTTGTGATTTCAAGACAAAGTTTTTCCATTATTGCCTTTGGCATAACATTGTGGGAAGCACCAGAATCCAACATACAGTTATGGAGAAGGTGGTCAAATAGGGTTAATGTAATATAAAAAGGAGCCGCGGTGTCTCTTGCACCTTCGACGTGTGGACCGAAGACTAAGATAGGTTTGTCCTCCTCTAAGTTTATGGCATCGGCCTAGCTTTCATCTTCGGAAAAATTAATCATTTTGGCGATTTGTTTTCTGTATACAGGATTTTTAGCTAACTCAACAAGGGGAATAGGAATTTTGATTTTATTTATTTCATTTTCCAAATTGAAGTTTCCTAGAGCCTTGTCATTTTTGATGTTTGGGGCTTCCATACTTTTCTTTTCAGTTTTGCGTTGAGATGTGACCTTGTTTTATTTTATCGGAGCTTGTGTCTTCACAGGGGATGTTCCTACTAGTTTTGACTGTACAGGTTGTGTATCAACTATGTTTCTTTTTGCAGACTGTTTATCTGCAACTTTTGGAGTTACCTCATCGGTTTCGTTTCTTGGCGAATTCTTTTTTGTCGGAACATTTGGGAGATTTTTATTTCTTGGTCTCAAATTATATTTACCCTGTAGTTCTGCAATATATCATCTGCAATATTTTGATATGCGAAATCGTCAGTGATATTATTGTTAACCTATTATTTTTATGTACTTTCTTTATTTAAAGATGCTTCGTAATCCTGTCTAGATAAATAAGGGGATTTATTATCATCGCCAAGGTTACTAATATCTTCATCAATTTCTTCAAAATCTCCTAAATCTTCCTCTCCGATGTAGTTTTCACTTTTAAAAGGTGTTTGAATTTTTTGATATTCATTTTTAATTATTTTCTGTGGTCCCTGAGGTTCAGGATTTCTTCGAAAATATTTTTTGGGGAAATTATCTCTTTTCAATTTCTCTAGTTCCATTTTTGAAATCTTGTTTGAAAGTTCTCGAATGACCCTAGCCATCTCTTTTATTCTATCTCCAGAGGATTTTCCTGACCCTGAAGGTCCACCTTTTTCTTTAAATTTTTTATTTTATTTGTTTCCAGTTTCAGTCTTTGTTTAAGTTTTCCTGATGCCATCATATTGGATTCGATCTCAAGCGCATCATCCTGCATTTTAGAGAGATCTATTGATCTCCTTTCTCTCAATAATAACGCAAAGTCGGGATCAAAAGCGCCAGCAAAAGTCACTTTTGCTGCAGGTTGTGAAGGTTTAAATTCAACTGGAATTTTATTGTACAACTTATTGAACCTCTGTGTGAATTCTAAAACTGATTCAAAGTTTTTCTTCCTAAGGGATCTGAATTCAGTCAAGTAGTAGAGGTGATCCTTCCTCTGTCCCCATTGTCTAATAAATGCACTTTCAAGTTCTTCATAGGATCTTAATGGTCCAGCTGGTAAGGATCGGAACCAATTCCTCATCTATCCCTCAAAAGTTTGAACAAGTAATCTAGAATAAACATCTTCATGTTCTATTCCGAGTATGTCTGCAAATTGATCAAAATTTTTTATATGTTCTTGGGCAGTCAAATCACCCTCCCCTGTAAATTTCGGAAGGCTTTTCATATAATTCTCAGGGAGATCATGAAGAGGAACAGGAAGAATGAGGGGAGCATATCTAGCAGTCACTTTAGCGAAAATACCGGGAAGCGTTAATTGACCACCTCCAGGTGCACCACCTCCAGCTCCAGCACCTCCCTGTGCAGCCATGGTTAGATTTGGGACTGAAGTTTGGACAGTGTGAGGAGAAGATTCTCGGAAATCTGGAGAAGAAACTTTAGGAAATGAGAAAGTAACAAATGAGGGGGGAAGTGAAAGTGATATTTCAAGAGTTTCCGATGAGTGTGATTGTGTAAAGTTAGGATGATTTATAGTATATGTGGATAAAAAGATTAGTTTAAGTGATTTTCGTGATTTTAAATTTTTTTCCGAATCGGAGACTGGCGAGGTCTGTTTACTATCTGGGTTTTTTCTGGTGTTCTTGCGGCTAATAGCCAGTTTATTTATTGTGGAGTTGCCAAGTGAAAAATATTTTAGCCTTAAAAGGTTTTCTGTCCTTGTTCACTATCAAAAACATAAAATGTCAATGTCATTCTTCCCAGGGAAAAGATTCGTTTCTTCGTTCCCCGACAACGATGCCAAAAATATGTTGTTCCCGAGTTTATGTTTTAAGGCTATAAAACATACCGTTAAGGCATCCGTAAATGATTTTAAAGGAATGATTTAGAAAAAGGAATTTTAAAGAGGGTTAAGGCAAAATCAGTTTCTCAACTGTCTTTATCTTTCTTCTTGTTGTTCTTGGATGCTAATGTCACGCTCAATAGTATCCCATGATCGTTATAGTTATACCCGGTTGGTTGTTGTCTTTAAAATGGTGTTAAATAGGTTTAAAGCGATGCTTGTTTGATCTTGGAGTCCAGGTTCAATGTTGGGTTGTCTAACACTTGGAATAGTCATGGAGGATAAATCTTTATTTATTTATAAAAGGGTTTTAATCAATTTGTTACTTCATATTTCTAGAGATGAGATCAAGGAAAACAATTTTAAAATCTAAAACAGTAATGTAAACACATTCAAGGTCGTCTCCTGGTTTTGTAACAATTTTGAGAATTATAAACAACAAATAAACACTAGATATAAATATAAGGCTTTAATCAAGAAAGAATCTTATATTTCAATAGACAGTGATGAAAGAAAAACGAGGTTTCTAACAAGAGTTAAGTATTAAGGAACAAAATTTTTACGGGTCTTAAAATTACTAAAAGTAATTTCAGAGGAAAAACTGTAAATCATTTGACATCCAAACCAATCCGGAATATAAATCAACAATGTATATAACTTCAAATTGATTTACTTGTTAGAGAAAACATTAAAGGAAGAATTCAACATAGTATACTAAACAGGGAGAAGACACATAGCTACAAAGTTGTAGGATCCAAAATCTCATTTGTTATCAATATTCTGATGTATTTCAAAACTGATATTACAAAAAGGCTATCTCCAAAATTTCTTAATCCCTTTCTCAGCCTCTAGAAACTATGTTTATACATTTTCATCAAAGTTTCTCATTGGTCATTAACCAACTTCCTAGTATTACAGTTACATAAAAATAATGTCAACCGTTTACAATTTCGTTTTAATTTCTAATAATAAAAACATTTAAAATAGGTTTCAAGCTTGCATTGACGAACTTTATTTTTCTGCATCAACACACTGAGCACATTTTCCCAAAAAATTTACTAAGATCCTGGGAGCTTCAGGTATCTCATTTGCTTCAAATGAGAAAAATCTCCTCTGTAATTCGGGCAACCGACTTTCTATCATTCTTTCTGTGAATTTAACAGTTTTCAACTTTAAACTTGAAGTCACCATCCACTTGTTGATCTCCGTGATGTTGATCAATTTGATGTTTGAAATATCTTCTTTCTTTTCTTCCAACTCTTCTGTAAACTTCAACTGGTGCTTGGCAATATTGAATTCGCCTAATAATCCAGAACAACCATCTGTTCTGATATTTAATGAATCTTTTTCAAAGAGATCGAAGATTCCTTGGAAATCTTTATTAACTTATCTTGTGATTCGTTTATATTCATCTAGCTTTGTTTCCCATACTTTAATCATTATATCCCCTTTAACCTGTTCAGAAATAGATAATTTCTGAGTCTTTCCAATTTCTTCCTTTGATGAGAAAGCCACTGCTTTCTGAAAAGTTGTCCTAGCTACTTTCGCCTCCCTTTATTTCTGAAACACATTCTCCAAAGACTTATTTGATTCCTGAAAATAATTCTGGATTACTTCCAGATTCAAGAACACTTTATGTTGTTCCTCCTCTATTCTTACATATATTTCTAATGCCTGTGTCCTGAAATTTCCAAGTTCTACTACCTAGTTAGCAATAGAAATAATCTTATCTTGTAAATTCTTGTTTTCTTCTCCCAACTTTCGAACCTGTTCCTGTGTGACTTGTATTAAGTGTTTTTCCTCATCCAAGTCTTTATTCAATTTCTGGATTTCTTTCATATCCTTTAGTCTAGCTTGTTCTAGACCTTTCTGAATTCCCCAACTAATATTTCTTTCATTTTCTTTTAGTTTGTCTTGCAACTGGATTATTGTTTGGTCCTTCTGGTCAAGCATAGTTGTAAAATTTCCCACAGAATACATATTAGTTGATGCTATAGCACACATTGTTCCTTCTAATTCTATAGCGAACTCTCCATCCTTGAGTTTCTTTCCATCTATGATAATTCTATGCCTTTTAATCGTTCCTTCTCCTGTTGGATGAATTTCCTATTTCAAGACTACTCTTCGCTTTTTGCTGAAAAAATAATCCAATGAGGGGATTTCATCTCTTGAAATCGTCTCTAGATCACTGACATATAGAAATCCTTCATGGGGGGTTCCAAAAGTCGACTGTAATGGAGTTAAAGAGGTGATAGGACTACCAAGTTCAGTTGAAGTTGTTCCGCCTATCTTTTCTGGAACATCGTCAAGAATTATTGGATTTGTTTCCAGTCCTTTTCCTTTCTCTGTCCCTGGTTCTTTTATTTGAGAACCCTCTATGTTTTGAAGAGGTATTTCAGAATCCTTCAACTTATGTTTGTCATTTTCTTTACCCTGAGTATTAGTTTCAAACCCTGGAGGGGTTTCTTCCTGCTCTGGCGATGGGGTCAGAATTTCACCCTGTAAAATTTTAGGTAGGCAGCTTCGCCTATGACTTTGAAAAGATGAAAACCCATCCTGTGAGTCAGGTAGCAAGGCCTGGACTCTATTCAACACTTCCTCATAAGACTTAACATCTTTAAAAATATCATCATAAACAGAGACTTCATGTTCATATGCCTTTAAATTGCAATGTATGTAATGCCTACTTATTATTTGGTAGGGGTCATATTTTATGTGTTCAATATTTACTAGCTTCACTTCTTCCAATGACTCAGCCTCTACCTTAGAATGTTCTAAATTTGATAAAGAAAATTTCCCAACATGAACAGGGAAAGATGGCCAGGTTTTTTTCTGAAGTGCTTTTAATTCTAACCCAATACCACCCTTGGCTAACTGATGAGATACTTCTCTGCATATCAATCTGTCTGGTAAGAATTTTGGGAGTGCATGAGGAGGAATGGAACAGCCATAGACCCTAACATAGGAAAAATTTTCCGCAATAAACCAGTCGGCAACAGATTTAAGACTTTCTATGACTGCATTAGAAATGCGAGGGGGTTCACATCCAAAAAATAATTTGTGCATAGGAATAATGAAAAAATGACAAACTTCGTAAAATTCTTCTTTAGAATTTTCTTCCCAGAGGGTTGAGTGGTATTTATGAACAGGCTCTGGGCAGGAAACACTCCAACTCCAATTCATTAATGAAAATGGGGTCATAAAATAGATGGCATCCATAATATATGCAGACATATAAAAAGACACTAGTTGCCCCTTTGACTTGGCTTCTTTATAATTTAAAATTTCTTGCGTCAGGTTATCCGATAAAATTTTATGCCATTTAAAACCATTTCCATTTGAAACTTCTTCTAAGAAGGGTACCCAGTCTGCATGAAAGCGACATGGATCTTTTCTCCCAAAAAGTCTGCATAACATCATGGATACATAAACCATATATTCGTTTAAGGAAGCTGTAGCATAAATCCCATGAGAATCAGCCCTAAACTTTGCTTCAGACCTCACCCATCCTTTAATCATGTCAGGGTATGTCTGGTCTGCCTCAATACATTCGTTTCTCTGAAATTCAGCTAAAAATTCAGCATTAAAGGTGTGTTTATAATTCAACAATAGTTTATACATTACTTGAATGTGCTCTGGCCGAAATGAGCCGATGATAGCTCCTTGATCATTATGAATACTCCTTGTTGGGATATCTACCTTATCCAGAGCCCAGCCGACCATCTCAGTATATGGCACCAGCCTCGGACGCCTAGCAACCTTATGAAGTTCAGACTCTACAACGTCCTGTAGATGATTTTTAGAATCAGGGTCTGCATACTTTAACTCATCCTCCAGCAATTCAGAGATTTGAGTCCATGCTTTGATGGAGTGTATGGCGTGTGGAGTAGTATCTGAGATAATATCACCTTCCTGTGGTTCTTCATTTTTCTTCAATGCTTTTTTAGGTGCCATAGCTCTGTGTTTGACTTGAGAACTTGTCATGGAAAGTGGATGAATAAGCTCGTCTTTAAAATGAAAATACAGACGTTTTGAACGTTTAATTTGAATATATCATAAAAATAATGAGATTTGTACATCTGTCACGAATTTAAAGCTCTTAATGCAAAAAATATTTTCAGAGATATGCATTTAATGTTCATACTTAGGCGTTCTCGACATTTTCAAATAAAAAGAGAAACTTACTTAATCGGACAACGACGCATTAATAAACACTCAAAGAAAGATTAACTTTAAACCTGTTTTGGAAGGAGGACTTATTAGTGTTAATTATGAATTAAATCTGAAAACATCACTTTTCGGGGTTTCGGAAGTCTTGATGTTGAAAGGTATGTCATCGGAAAAGCCCGATCGCCGAAATTGCGAAATCGCGAAATAGCGATGTTTTATTTAAGATTTAAACATTTTTAGCATCTTAATTAATCGAGATTAGGCCCTTTCGAGATTTCAGAAATCGAGATTTCAGAAATCGAGATTTTGGGAAATACGATGACATGAGACGTGCTCTCACGGAATCGCGAATCTCGAAATCGCGAAATCGCGATGGCTTGTTTCTTTTAAACATGACTTAACTCATCTTAATTAACTAAGTAATCAATGTTAAGGACAAAACAAAATTAGTTTAACTTTAACGTGAATTATGAATCGGGATTTCGGGAAATATGATGATAATAGACGCGCTATTATAGAACCACGAATCCCGAAATCGTGACGTAATTATATTAATTTTAAACCTTTCTTATAAGAGGTTAAACTAATTCATTTTTTAATTAAGATTTAAACATATCGAGGAATCGGGAATCGGGGTTTCGTGATTCAATTTACATCAATCATCTATTTGCGGAAAACCCCGAATCCTGATTTCTTTAATTTGTAAATTTAAAGAAAAATCACAAAATTTAAAATTACAATACGTTTTAAATAATTTTTTCAAAGGCCACTGGAAAATTTATATTTTTGTAAAAATTTTTCGTTCGTTGTCCAAAAGTAAATGATAATAAGGCATCGTGAATTTTAGAAATGACGAAATTCTTACTTGAGGAAAGCCGAAACCTTAAAAGCAAAAAATCTAGGCCTTTAGGATGAAAATTTTAAGCTTTGTTTCAACACCTCACACAGTCCCTTAGAGAAATGGATGCCTGGTAGACCATCAACCAATTTGTTCTTGCTAAGTTGTTGCATGTATCTGAAATTCAAATGTCCAAACCTTTTGTGCCATATCCTACTAATTTCATCAGCATGAGTAAGCAGTAAAGAAGACTCAGGTTCAATGAATTTAGAAAATGTATACAATCTACACTGATGATTTAACTCACCGGTAGCAACCCTGGAGTTGGTTTGCATGTCGTATATGTCCATGGAATTTGGTGTGAAGATGACTTTCTTTCTGGTGCTGGAATTCGTCATCTGATACATGGAGAGAAGGTTGACAAAAAGCTTTGGAACATGTAGCACATTCTCAAAACTTCCTTTGGTGAGTTCAATCTTTCCTTTGCCATTGACTTCAATAGAAGAGTTGAACCCCATCAGAATAGGAGGACCTTTGCATGAATCCAATGAAGAATAGACTTCTTTTGAGGCATCCATGTGATTTGATGCTTCTGAATCTACGATCCAAGCATCGGGAGAGGAGTTGATGTCAATCAAGGCATGGCTATAATTGTCTTTCTTGGAATTCAGATCTTCTGGCTTCTTTTTCTTTGCACCCTCAGGGATGCGATCTTCAAGGTTGTTTTCCTGAAGTATCTAAGACATTAGATATTTTTTTTTCCATGCATGCAGATTCCGAATGGAATCCTTTGTGACAATATGTGCATTTCTCTCCTTTTCTTCCCTTTTCTCCTTTGGATCTGGAGGCATCGGTGAAGGGTTTTGTGTACCCTTCTTTCTTCATATGTGCATGATATTTCCACTTATCTTTATCTTTATATTTCTGATATTTGTGGCTGCCATCATGCATAGTGAGTGCATGTGCCCTTGGGCCTTTGATTGCACCCATGTTGATGAGCTTGGTTTTCTCTTGTGTCAGGGATTCGATAAAGTCCTCAAGAGAAGGAATCTTCCATGTGGCTCCAAAGGTGAATATGATAGTATGGAATGTGGATATGAATATAGGGAATTCGGAACCAATCTTGGAGAGAAGGGTGAGAACCATGTGTTTCTCCTCCGCCAATTTATCAACCTCGCAAGCTTTGAGTTGCGACAGTAAATCCTTGAATTTTGTAAAGAAATATTGGATATTGTCATATCTTTTTGGATCCAATGTGAGAAGCTCGACCTCCAACATGTGTCCCCTCATATCATCCTATTTTCCAAATATCCCTTCCAATATTTTCCAGGCTTCATTGGGAGTCTTACAGGAAGATATGTGAAAAAGGAGATCATGAGAGATAAGACTGCAAATTGTTCTGAGTGCCTCATCCATGCGATTTAAGTACTTGTATTTTTCTATGTTTGATGTCATCTATGTATATTTATTCATGGTTAAAATATACAAACCTATATATCATATATGTATGGCTATTTTCTTCTTCCATGCAAAATAGTTGTAAGGTGTAATAATGAATTCTTTTTGGAATTCCATTTTTCCGCTGTCTTCAATCTTTTGTACCTGCAATTTTTTTTGTGTGTAGTTTTTTATTAGAAATCCGTTGGATATGATACCATGTAAATTTGTTGAACCTGCACAAAATAGATATGAATAATCAATTATACACACATTTTCAGAGAGAATTGGAGAAAGAAGAAGAATGAGAGAAAGAATGGAAGAATTCTCATTAACCGATTTGAATAATGAATAATTTACACATGATATAGTCTTTATAGATCAATGAGTTCGACTTGAGGCAAACCATGTCACCATAGTGGTGGTATAGAGTGATCTGGACACACACCATCAGTTACTGGAGTGAACTACCACCTATTCTAGTCTCTCAGGCAGTTACGGGAGTGAATTGCCACCTAGTTGAGTTAACTAGTCAACTAGTCTTCAGTTAACTGACTGAAAAGAGAGTAGTGAGGAGTTAACTCAAGGAATCAAGGATAATTCACCACTCTAGTGATGATACCAAGTCAAGGTCAAATTATCATGGTGATTATCTCAATGTTGCATGGTGATGATCCCAATGCAACATCTAAACTCAACTCAACTAGTCAAGCTGAAGTGTCAACTGAAAGAGAATATTCTCCAAGTGGAATATTCTGCCCTAAAATATAGGAGACTGGATAATGACTAATTATGAATAATAAACAAGGAATAACCTTAGGAAAAATAAATCCTAGGTGTGTGTGAAGTAACTCCAACATTTCTCAATAAATTTAACAACCTCAAATTCTTCTTCTGTCGAAGTGCCATGAGCACTCATAGTTGTCTGGGTAAGTCTTCCACATAGGGTTATCATATTTCCTCTAAATAATCCTATTCCTCCCAATGAAGGAATCATAGCAGGCTTTCCTAAAATTTCCCAGGTACTTTATGTCATGAAATTCACCTGTGTTTCCTCATCCAGAACACAGTCTATGTCGAAGTATCATATTCTTGCTTATATGCATTCTTTCTCTTTGAAGATCTCTGATAAGTTGATATATTTATGGTCATTCATGGTTTCTTTCATTTGTAGTAATATAGTCTCTGATTCTTTCTGGGGTTCTTCCATGGTCTCAGTTTCTTGGCCTTTCTCAGGGTTTTCTTGTCTCATATTCATCATTTCAACCTTAGCAATTATTCTATGGAAATCTAGAACAACATGGTCCATAGCTTTACAACAAAGACAACTAGGTATTATATTAGGGAAATCCTTAGCAATATGGCCCAACCTTCTGCAACTGTAACAAAGTGTTAATTCTCTCTTCCTCTTAAATGATCCCCAACCTTTCTTGTACTGTGCACTAGGATCATGGTAGCTAACCTACAAAAAATTCTTCCTAAGATCCTGCATCCATTTTTTAGTCCAAACATTCTTTCGATGCATAGGAATAACACATCTTTCATTATTTCTATCATATCTGTTCATAACAAATCTTCTTTCTTCTAAGCGTGCCCTAGTTTTCAAACTAGGACAAAATTTATCAAACATACCTAGATCCATACTTTCAAAACAAAAATTTCCACTTATCTTACCTTTATAAAAACAAAAATATTTTAGATATTACCTCTTTAATAAAAAAAATTCACCGATCTTACCTCTATCATAGCACAAAGATTTCATATCTTACCTCTTTTCTTTAGATCTACCTCCACAAAACTTCGTAAATCAAGTATAACACTGTGCACTAAAGAAACAGATCTATGCAGAGAGCTTTCTTTCTTTTCCCCAGTCCCCAACAATCATAGTTTCAGGTCCCAGAAATGGAACCATTTGTTGGCACAGGGGCAGACCGAGGGTTAAATGCTTCAACAATGCACCAACAAAACCCTAACTACCGACCCTTTTGGCAACACCTGCGAAGAAGATGAAGTCTCACCCAAGGTAGAGGTAGGGGTGGTTGCAGGACTCCAATGTCTGCAACCTTAGCTGGGACATAGATCTGTGATTACAATAATCTAACAAATCACTTAGCAGATGTCATTCATTAGTACTTAACCTTTGTCTACAATGCAGATAAACCCTAATTACAGCGCAGTGTAGTATTCAACAAGATTCAACACATTTAAGCACTTAGCATAAAGAAAGAGATCAGATCTGGCATTCATTCACATTACTGAGAACTAAGCTATTATATCATATGTTTCTAACATTCCTAAAGATAGAAACACTAAGCATAAATCATATGAACCATAAAAAAACCACAATTCACAAAGCAAACACAACACAAGATATACGTGGTTCACCCCCAGCCTCGGGCTACGTCCACCAACTCTTTGTCTTCTTTATTATATTATGTTAATAATCTACATGCACAGAGCCATAAGGTCCTACTCCACATAGGACAAGAGATTTGCATGCACCTCGCTAGATCCTCCTTCCCCGAGCTAGGTTACAGCACAAATCCTTTAAACAATCTCTTGCAGTCACTTGCACTTAGCCTTGCAAGTCTCACGCAATATTCACAAATCATGTACAACTATCACTTGCACTTAGGACATCATCAAACAGATGCCTATATTGTCTCCTCTTACATCGCTTAGAAATCTATTTATACATTACAAAAGAGCTTAAACATGGGTAAACCCATGGGCCGACATCCCCATACTGGTTACATACACCCAAAACCCAAAAATCCCTAAAAAGGGGCCGAGATTCCATGATCTCTTCTTCAACTTGTTCTTTTCCTTCAACATCCTATCAAAGTCCCAAAATAGGTCAAAAGTGACCAATCATCTCCAAAACTTGGTCAAGGGCCAAAAACAGGCTATATTTATATTTACAAGTTGGGGGAAACATGGGTATTACAAAAACATGCCAGGATAGTGGCCTTCAACGCGTCTTTAAATTATGAAAGAAATAAAGAATGGAAAAACGATGGGATTGGAAAAATTGCATTGCAAACAAAGGTTAGACACACCCTCTACAAAGGCACCCATGAATGAGACACTAAAACCCCTTGTATGTCATGAAACCCATGTCCATTGAGTCTTGACCCTTAACCCACTTTACATGGATTAGATAGATATCTCTTGGAAACACTCCTTGGCCCAGGGAAATATCTACCTAACAGGGCACCTCATCAACCCTCCCATATCCAAGATTGGCAAGTTGCATAATGTCTTTGAGAACTTAATTGTTTGACAAGGTAATATTTGATGCACATGATTATGTGGATCATTTATTGACTTTATTTTATTATCATGATATTTTGAATTGATATCCTTGGAGGGTGTGCTTAATTGTCTTTGCAGGACCTAATTGGTGGATAGTTTTGGAGGAACAAGCCTAGCTTGGGCTACCATGGGGCTTGAAGCCTGGAGGTGGATGCCAAGGGCCCGCATGTTAGATGAGATACTTTGGAGTCCTAGAATATGACTTGGACAGCATAACCTATTCCCTACTTTCCAAACATTTTTCTTAGGAGAGGAAAACATCATATTTAGGAGCATGATGTCATCTATAGGGGCTATGGTTTGGCGGTCAGCTTACTACTCATTGGCATATGGACATTTTGAGGATAATTTGGCTTTGACATCGAAGGAAGTGATTTGGATGCTTGACATGTGGCTTTGGGATCCCTAACTACACTCCTCCTACACCAACGACTTTCTCCTAGTGCCAAAACATCCCCTAAAGGGGTGATGTCTTTCTAAATTACGGTTTCCTTTTGTGTAAAAGAAAATTTTAAGTGAATTGTTTAGTATTATTTTTTAGAAGGGGAACAATTAGGGTTGTGGACCCCTAATCTAGTGGTTACCCTAATATTACGTGGAAAAATTATTTTGGAGACATTTTGTATAAATAAAGATCACAAGATCTCATTTCATAACATAACTCTCCCATTGTGAGAAGTACATGGTTGAATGTTTCGCTACTCTTGGTGATTTGGGTGTTTCTCTCTTGTGGAATGTCTCATGGTGAATGTCTCTTGGTTATTGGATGAGGAGGAGTGATGTGCACCCCCCTAAATTCTCTCTCTCTTGAATATTGGATTAATGTTGCATGGTAACTAGGGTTTGTTCTCTCATTTCTTGGATTAGGTAAGGAAAAATATGCATATTCTATTATTTTATTTCTTACTTTGGTTATTTTTGATGGAAAACCTAGGGAGCAATATTCTATATACACCCTTCATCATTGATTCATTTCTCTATTAAAGGTTTTAATTATTTCATTTTTTCAAGGGTTTCTAGGAGGAATATGAGTGTGTATACCCTCTTAGATTTACCCTAAGTTTGGTTGGCATACCCTAAGGAGTATGTTACAAACGTTTTTCCTCACCCCAAAAAACTTGCTTGGATGGCCTTTCCATTTCCCTATGTAGACTTGAATTCCCCTTTTGTACATTCCAGAGCCAGAAAAGAACATATTTCCACATATATGTGCCCTATCAGTGGAGCAACCTGCCTATACGCTTGTTGTCTAACTGATATGGCACATATATGTGGAAAAATGTGAGTTTTTGGATCTGGAAGGTACAAAAGGGGACTTCAAGTCTGCATAGGGAAACGGAAAGGCCATCCAAGAAATTTGCATCGGGTGAGGCACAATTTGTTCTAACAGATTCGCCCTAATGTGTGAGGTCAGAGGAGTATCTGAATTAATGGAGACTCACCTAGAAGTGCTAGTTACAATACATAATGACTTTATACACATGGCTGCCAATCTGAATTACATTGCATATCCATGTGGAAATATATCAAATAGTTGTTCATGGCCATGAATAGGCAATACAAAGCAAAAATATGTCATAGGTTGTCATAGTCAAGAACACGACATAGTGGAATCCAGTCTCAAAAACAATATGAATATATATGTATACGATGGAGTACAATATGATCTCCCATGATCACTGAAGTCATATACGTACTGGTCCAACGAAAGACAACAACAGATTAGGAATTTTTCTACTGTAAGTTGGAGGTATTCTACACTATCCGTCGAAGGTGAAATTCTACATCATGTGAATAGAGGAGTTGAGGTAGAACATAATGAGACTTCGTTTGATTATCAGTCATTAAGATATACTGTTAACAAACTTGAGACAACCTATCGATAATGAAATTAGGTATCAAGGAACCGAGTACATTCTACAAGTGTAAATAAGTGTGTTGAGGTCGAACAATTGAAGAATCAATCGATCAGAACACCTTGATGTATTACCAACTGTCGATGGTGGGAGAATCTGCCATTGATGGCTGAAAGCCTCTAGGTACTCATAGGAGTCTAGGTCTAATTTTCATAATAAATGAGTTGAGTTCGATGGAAGGAGACCTGCTGAAAGGAGAGAATTAGGGAATCTCTCATCAGTCAACACAAGGTACAAAGAAGTAGCTTAATGATTATGAGGAACTCGGACGAATACGATGTTCACAAACCAATGACCCTATTCATCTCCTACATGCACCAAATTCAAGTAGTGCACGAAAGAGCCCCTATGAATAGAAGCCAATAAAAATCCCAATGTGTGAATATATTTATTTTTGTTGAACACAAGGGAAACCCCCTATTGGAGTTACTTCACACACACTTAGGATTTATTTTTCCTAAGGTTATTCCTTTTTTATTAGTCATAATTAGTCATTATCTAGTCTCCTATATTTTAGGGGAGAATATTCCACCCGGAGAATATTCTCTTTCAGTTGACACTTTAGTTTGATTAGTTGAGTTGAATTTATATGTTGCATTGGTTTTGTCACCATGCAACATTGGGATCATCACCAAATCACTACTCTTTGTTCAGTCAGTTAACTGAAGACTAGTTGACTAGTTAACTCAGCTAGGTGGCAGTTCACTCCTACAACTACCTGAGAGACTAGACTAGGTGGCAGTTTACTCTTGTAACTACTGGTGTGTGTCCAGATCAACATAGAACACCACTATGGCTCATTAGTTACTCATTTATCCTATATATATTGTAAATTATTCACTCTTTATGTGTGGAATACGGTTAATGAGAATTCTTCCATTCTTTCTATCTTGCTTCTTCTTTCTCAATTTCTCTCTACAAATGTGTGTAGTATTTTCTATCTAGATCTATTATTTGTAGTTTCAACACATTTACATGGTATCAGAGATGACAGACTACTAAGAAAAAGCTACACCAAATCATTTTTTGCAGGTACAAAAGATTGAAGACAACAAAAGATGGATTATTCAGTGGAAATACTTCTCACGCCTCATAACTATTTGGAATGGAAGCCAAAAATTTTGCTTCATCTTAGATGCAAAGGCTTGTACCAAATAACCATGGCAATGGAAATAGAGCCTGATTCTGTAGATGAGAAAAATGACTTTCTCAATAGACAAGATATGGCCATAGGAAGTATCGGCGTGTCTGTTTCTCCCAAACTTTTCCATCAAGTATATGAAGAATCACAAGGATTAACCCCAAATGAATTATGGACCAGATTGGAGGTTCTTTTTGGGAATAAAGAATATTGTGAAGATTTCATGCAGGAGGTCAAACAGATAGAGCCAGAAGAGAATCCATCATAAGATCAAGTCTCTTATTATGAAGAGTCTACTACAAACGTTTTTGCAGAAATTTGTATTCCATTAATTGAAGATGATGTCTACTCCATTTCAGATTTGTTTTCGGATATTCATGTGGAAGATATATGGCATGCATCTCAGGAGTCACATGCAGACACTTTTGCATGCACCATGCATGCATCTCAGGAGACAAAAAGGGAGCCGTGCACATCAGACATCATTCTGATATTTTCTGAGAATAATTTGAAGAAACAAATTGGATATTTGAATTCCTCTTGGAAAAATATCCAATGTCAAAAAACAATTGTCCAAAATGGAGTTCAGAAAGTGAAGTTATGATCGTTTTTAAATCAACAAAATTTCATCATTTTTATGGAAACGACTGTACGGTTTTCAAAATTTCATCCACAATTTATTTGGATATTATTCATTACAAGAATATAAAGTGGATATGTGTGGAAATATCAATGATGCATATACTTCATCAGATCTGTGTAGACATCTATATATTCAAAAAAATCTTCAAAGAGCACAAACTTGCATAGTTGCGAGGTCTTCTTGGAGTGAAGGGCATGGTTGCTTAGAAACTGCCTTTTATTCCTTATCATTTTTTATTTTATGCATTGTAATTTGAGGGCGAGGGTTGTTCCCATGAGGTTTTCCCTCTTTCCTCGTTTATGTCAGTGTATATTTTGTATTTGGGTACCTAACATGGCCTTGTAGCCGAGACCCATTCTTTATTTTCACCATAGTGATGTTCAGAGGGGGTGTTGGAGTCACTTCAAACAAATCTAGGATTTATTTTTCCTAAGTTTATTCCTTTTTTATTAATCATAATTAGTCATTATCCAGTCTCCTATATTTTAGGGGAGAATATTCCACCTGGAGAATATTCTCTTTCAATTGACACTTTAGTTTCATTAGCTGAGTTGAATTTAGATGTTGCATTGGTTTTGTCACCATGAAACATTGGGATCATCACCAAATCACTAATCTTTGTTCAGTCAGTTAACTGAAGACTAGTTAACTACTTAACTCAGCTAGGTGGCAGTTCACTCCTATAACTACCTGAGAGACTAGATTAGGTGGCAGTTTACTCTTGTAACTGTTGGTTTGTGTCCAGATCAATCTAGACCACGATTATGGCTCATTAGTTACTCATTTATCCTATATATATTGTAAATTATTCACTCTTTATGTGTGGAATACAGTTAATGAGAATTTTTCCATTCTTTCTATCTTGCTTCTTCTTTCTCAATTTCTCTCTACAAATGTGTGTAGTATTTTCTAGCTAGATCTATTCTGTGCAGGTTCAACACATGTACACCCCCAAGTCAGTGACCAATGAGGACATGTCAACTTCTTGGTTCAAGTTTACCTACCCATAATGAAACTAGGACCAGGGTGCATGGTAGGAATACAACTTCATGTGACTCTAAGATACACTTAGGGTATGCCTTACATGCAAATTGAAGAGTTTTGAGAAATGATCGACATAGGATTATAGAATTCATTTGAACAAGAGCATGAGACATATGTATAACGCAAGTAACATAGACTAGGTGATAAAAAAATTTGATGTAGGAGGCATCAACAAACTCTCCATAGGGACTAGAAGAATAAACAATCATAGGAGTAAACTCTAAGTAATGAGCTCCACTTCCTAAGGTCATGCTAAACCCAAATTTTTTATGACAGTGGACTCAAAATTTTGTGCTCTATTCAAAGGAGACACGATTGTTGTTGATATGAGATAACATTATTTTCCCACCCTTCTTTTTTGTTTTTTCATAGGCAAAGAAATGCTATGATATAGGACAGGAAACGAGTGTTGCAAGTAAGAAACCAGTTCCAAATAGTGGAACATACCTATGCTCAATGCAAGGAAGTTCATGCGGGGCATTGAAACTTGGGAGAAAGTTTCCTCTTAGGGTACACGGTGTCAAGCTACAAAGGATATATAAAAGGCTCTGCTTGGCTAGTGATGCAAATTGTTGAGGTAAGAGGATTATAATGAGAAAGAGGGAACCAACAATAGGCTCAATACTGCAAGCAGGATGATGAAATGTTATTACAAATTAACTCCAAAGAATGTCTGTTTTCATAGATTTAGTCCACTAGGCTCGAAAAAGTATAAAATAATACCTAGGAGAACTCTTCTAGACAATGTTTACTAGAGTATTCCTTTTTTGTAAGTAGTCTACTTGGTCTGAAAAATAGTTAAACTTACACCGAATAAATGTCCTTTCAAATACATTTAATGAGTTTGAAAGAGACAAGTTCACTCAACAATATTTTCATTGTTTAGAGAGTTGGAAAAGAGATTAACCAAGACTCGTGGGGGGGGGGGGAGTCCCATATGTAACGGTCAAAATGCTTGTGAGAAAGAATATGAGATTCAAATGAAAATTCATATCAGAACTATAAGGAACTTCCGGTCCTATGGAAAAACTTCTACATGGGCACCAAATAGTGCAAAGGTTTTAAATAGGGCACCCATGTTTGGTAAGCCTCTACCACTTAATAAAGACACTTCTAGTAGTAGTAGGAAGGTTATGTATCACTAATAAATGGGTTTGTACCTAGGGTGCATGGATCGCAGTCATAGGATGATGCAAGAGTGCAAAATAGAGTGACAACCTATCTTATATGCCGGTGAAATAAAATACCTACTGAAGGCATGAACAGGAGGTATGACGCTGAAAACTGCAAAAAATCATGGACAAAACCACCAAAAACCAATTCTTTCCATTACACTATTAGTCCATAAGGTAAACAATTAGCACAAACTACATGAGTGGGTAACAAATTTCTACTAATAGTAAAATTAGACCATTTTACCATACCATTTGAGTTTTTTCACCCACATAGTGCATTTTAGGCCATTGTTTCCATGATCGTCAATTGTCGATTGTGGGAGATACGATCAACGAAATCAACAACCGTCTGGAAAAAGTAAGTTCCCATCCCCTCTACTGCAATTTCAATGGTTTAAATTTAAATTTTAGGTCTCCATTTTTTAGTATTAGAGGGCGTAATATGGAAATTAGGGCATATGCAGGTGACATTTCATTGCGTCATGTATATGACCCCATATACATGGGAAAATAAAATCCTTCATGTTTATATGAATCCATATACAATATTGTTACCAAGTTATCTTGCATACAAGTCTGTGAAAACATTTTTGAAAGGTTTTAACTCAAAAAAAAGGCTTCTCCTTTGGAGGATGGTGATTGAATGGAGGGAGAGGGAGAATGAAGATATAGATGCAATAGTGGGAAGGGATGTAAGCGCCCAAAAGGATTTAAAAATATGTGGCCTTTATAAATTTTGGGTTGTCAAGGGAATGAGGGATCAAGTGAGGTTACTCCAGTTTCTAGTAAACTACTGAGATTTGGAGACAGAGTCCTTCAACCTCGATGGGAAACCATTAAGGATTGAAGTGGATGATATATACTTCATCAAAGGATTGGCTCATTGAGGTGAGGTAGTGCATTTCAAGGCTCGAGCGGTTGGGGGTGGTATGAATATAAAGGATTACATTTCCACCCACTGTGTTGCAGGAATAGATAAAGTAGGGAGCCAACACCCAATAAGGGTGATCGAGAACTTGAGCTTAAATATCATTGTTATTGTACTTACATGGATTTTAGGGTCAACCTCATTGCACCAGGAATCAAGGCCACTCATGTTCTATGTGGTGGAGTGTTTAAGACGCATTGTTTATGACTAGTGTACCTCACTGTTGGCTAACATGAAGAACCAACTGATGGATTGCAAACAAGGGAAAATGAGAAAATTCAGATTTGCATCCATTATTTGTAGTTTTTTTCTTTGAGAGGGTTCCAGGCTTGATCCCTAGAGTAGATATTTTCCCATATGGAAAATGTGATCTAGCTATGTCATGGTAGACTGACGTGATGAGGTGGCTAGGAGGTGGCAGGGTGCCAACCCCCTACAATGATGAGTTATTTTTCTGGTGGTGCCGACAGGTCATAGCCATTAATGAATACCCTTAAGGAGATATTGTCTATAGAGGGGATCCAAACATGTCTTGGCCACCAGGTTCCTCCTACGGTGATATTGGTAAGAAATGTTATTATATATTTCATTTTTTTTGTTTTGTTTTTCAATAAAAATAAAAAAACACAAATATTTGTGTATGGTATCAAGTATTAACAATTGCTTTATTATGCAGATGTAGGTTCATGACGGCCAGAGGGATTCCCAAGACATCGGCGGAGGAACCAAGGAGATGATCACGTGGGAGGAGATGCAAAGAGAGTGTTGCAGAATGTGCAGGGGAACCTGTTTCGATTGGTGCACAAGATTCCTATGGTTCAAGTGGAAGATCTTCCAGAGGTGATGCAATGCCAAGTGATGGGTGTACCCTGTGCATAGGTGCAAATCTCTCGGCGTCTCACAAATTTTGTATTTTGATATCATGATATGCATTCGACGCCACATGCATAGATGCCATGGTCATATTATATATCAACCATATATGTATTTTGAGGGTGTGAGTGCCATTTTGTACTATGACACCATATTTTTTGAAAGGATGAAATATAAAAAAAATTGGTCTTCGACTTCACTTATATATGTTACAATGTGTACATGCCTAAATATGTTTTATTTTTATAGTTGTGTGACAAATGCCAATCTAAAATTTAATTAGCATATGCATCAGATACATGATTAGAACTTCTAGGTATGCGATTATATGTAAGAAAATCAAAGTATCGTTCCAAAAGTCATACCCGTAGGAATCGTCAGAGTAGAGTAGGGTCTCACACATGGTAATTGTCATTTAACTGACATATGACTAACTGGGAGTCTAGGCGAACCTATAAATACTGAACACCATGTGAAATGGCTTCATGTAATAGTTGTATAATGATGTTATACTCAACCACATTATTCATTAATCGCTCCATTTGAATGCCACTTGAAGACACCAATTGGCCCTTGGGTGAGTAAATGACCCAAGCAGCAGAAGCCATGTTCCATGTATGACGACTGGAACCATATGCAAATCCTAAGTAAACTGAAGACTCCATTGACATCTTCCAACCAAGGGAAACCTTGATAAGTAAGCCGATGACACAAGGGAAAATATGTATATACATTAAGATACACTGGTATACAAAAGGTCACACCCAAGATTTGAGGGATTAAGCATAATACCTTTTAAGGTAGAGCCCATTTATGGGCTCATCCAGCATAGTCCCTTCATAATATTCCAGTTCATAGGCTCATTTCTCTAAGACACGTCACTTGCCTTCCCCCAACAGTTCCTCGACTTGGTCATAAAGGATAACAAAGTCACCCTCAACATACTGTCAAGGACAAATAGACATATCATATTGAATCTTAATACGTCATTTATTCTCTTTGATAGCCATAGAGGCATATCGACACTACTCATTGAGTTTCTCTAGGTTTACGAGGCATTCTTCAAGATCGGATGTGTCATATAGGAGCTCAATTTCTAACTTGAGGAAAGGGATTTCATATTCAATCGGAAGAATCGAGTGCACACCATGTACTAACTGAAAATGAGAGAAACTGATGGAAGTCTTTACTGAGGTTCGATATACCCAAAGTATAGGGTAAAGCATCATATGCCAGTCAAATTTACTCTGGCTGACAATTTTTTGCAAGATGGTCTTGAGAGATTCATTCACCGTGTCTACTTGTTCATTTTCCTAGGGTTAATAATGGGAAGAATGACCATGCTTAAACCCCAGTTTTGATGCTAACTCTTTCATCATTTCATTCTGAAAGTGACATCCATGATCAGTGAAAATATCTCTTGGGATTTCGAATCGAGATATAATTTGGTTGAATATGAAAGATGTTGTAGTCTTACCATCATATTTAATGGTAGTCATGGCCTTTGTCCATTTAGTGAAGTAATCCACAACCACAATGATATGTTGATTCCTCCCAGCCAAAGTTGGGTTACAGTCCATAAAAGATACCCCCCACTTGGTGAAGGGACCGACAGTGATGACTGGGTGAAGAGGGGCTTGGTGGAAACCCATTTTCTGAGTAAACTTATGGGAAGGGTGATAGTTCTTTACCATTTCAACACAATCTTTAAAAATTGACCACCAAAACAATTGGCTCACAATATTTTTTGGGTTGTCGCAAGCCTGTATAAATGACCACCACAAGCCCCACTGTGATATTCACTGAGAATAGACTTAGCTTCCTCATGATTCCATCAATGACGTAAAATATTATCTACTCCTTGACGATACAAATCACTGTCGATGATAAGGTAGTTTTTATCCTGATGATGTATACGTCATCGATAGTCTCTCGAAATATTTTAAGATAGATTCAAGTTTTAAATATAAATTAGAATGTCTCAATACCAATTTTATGAAGACGAGATAAGGAATATGTGTTCATTCGTGAATGAATCTTCATGAAAAAATTCCTCATCTAGTCGAGGGAAGTCTGATATCAACTCGGAAAAAATTAGTGATTTCTTAGACTTCGTCGAAGCGAAATCAAGATCAAACTCTTGAAAAATAATGATCCACTTATTGTATTCCCCCCCTATGATATTCCTATTCAGGACGTATTGAAATAGATTGATATCCGCAACTACTGTATTTTTTCAAAGTAATATATAATGTCGTAATCTTTGAACTGCATGTCCGACGACCAAGGCTAGTTTCTCTACGTGAGAGTATTTAAGTTGAGGATCAACTAGGTTTAGACTAATATAGTAGAAAATGTGCTCATGGATATCATCCTCCTCCTAAAATAGAACCATACCAATCATCCCTTCAGATGCAACAATATAAAGAAAATAGTCTTTATTGTAGTCTAGAGGCTTCAACAGAGGTGTCGATACCAAATATTTCTTAAGAGCATTGGAATATTCTTGGGCTCCCTCATCCCATATAAATGGAGTATCCTTCTTCAAAATATACATGAAACTCTTAGTTAAATTGGCATAGTTCATTATGAACCGACGTGGGAAAGTATCCTTCCCCTATAAACCTTGAATTTGTTGAATGTTGCATGGGGAAGGAAATCAAAGTATTACCTGAACCTTCATAGGATCTACCATGATCCCATGCTCAAACACTAAGAATCCTAAAATATAGCTAGACCTAACACAAAAGATGTACTTCTGAGGGTTCAACCGAATGCGATAGTAATGACATCTCTCAAATACTAATAGAAGGTGAGTGGAGTGATCTACTCTCTTGCAAGAGTGAGAAGAGAGATCATCTAGGTAAGCTTCGACATTATGCCTGAGATTGTGAAAAGAAAAGATCATGGGACATTGGAAGGTTTCTTCAGCATTTTTAAGGCTGAAAGGAATTTTTTGGTATGAAAAAGTACCCCAAGGAAAAATAAACATCGTCTTATGTTGATCCTTGGGTATGATTTGAATTTGATTATACCATGAAAAATCATCCATAAAAGAAAATACTTTGCTTCCTGCGCACTCATTAAAAATCTGGTTAATGAAAATCCATACATATGTGGATGGTTCCTTGTTTTTTATTCATGGGAACATGGTTGGACACCCATTCAGTCAATGGAACCATGTAGATGAAGCCAACATTAAGTATATTCTTTACCTCTTCCTTAATAGGAGGGGCCTTCCTAAGATTAATATTTCTAAGAAGTTTTCAAATAGGTCTAGCATCCAGATAGGTTTTAATATCATGTTCGACCATGTTGGGGTTGATCCCTAGCATCTCTTCATACAAAAAAGAGAATACATCATGAAATTATTTGAAGAGATCATTGTAGATCTGAATTTCTTCGGGCGAATAATATGCACCGATATATATGTTCTCAATTTTTCCAGGAATACGAGAGATGTCGATCATGAAGGTAGGAGATATATTCACCATGTTTCCTTCATCATAAATACCATGTGTATCTAATGGAAAAACATCGTGACTAACCATATCACTCAAGGTATATCTAAATTCATCTTGTTCGATCCTAACAACCTATAGGAGGAAATATGAGTGATGATGCATATCATCCCAAGGCCTATCGGGACCATAAATGGCCTCAAGGATGGCTTCATTTGAGGGTAACGTATCATTGAGGAAATCATGCTAAAAATAATATTGGATGGCCCATATGGGATTTATAACAAGATCCACCTCATCGGTCCACGAGGAGAAAGGATTCGGGTTAATAGTAGCGTCAAGAATAGACCGATACGTAACTTCTGTCACTGACAGTGGCATTTATATCCCAATGTGAAAATGACCTTCGTATGACATATTCGGGGAAGGTAGGGTCCAAGGTTCATTGAAATACGAAGTAAATAAAGGAAGATACCTCATCGACTATGAAGACTCACTAGAAATGACATGAATGTGGTGAATTGGTGCCATGAAATTAAAGATAGCCATGAGAGAGGAATACATTCTTACACCAACATCCTGAGTTTCCTGCTGAGAATTTTCGATCACAGGGATCAAAGGTCCAACTAATGCATTAGGAATAACATGTGCAAAGGAAAATTGATCAATTGTCACTATTTTCCCATTGTGAGGAAAACATAAAGTACGGAAAACAAACTGCTATAGCAATATTTTCCTCACCACATGCAATATTGCACATAATGCCTTTTCCCATTTCCCTATGAAGAATTGTGATCCCTTTTTGCAAATCCCAGAGATAAAAATACATGTTTTCCACATATACGCACCTTGCCTACTATACAACATGCGTATACGTAGGTTTCACCACTACAGCCTGTGTACATTGGGAAATGTGCCCAAAATTGAAAAATGGTGTCGAGTTTCCATGTCACGACAGGAGATAAATGATCCTTGGCCTTCCATATACTTTAAATGTTCTAACTCATCCCTTCAGTTCCACTTGAAGGATATAAATGGGATAATTCCGAGCTATCGAAAATAGGAGAAAGAATTCAACTTTGAGAGCAAAGTTACTCTGGAGGAATTATTCACTTCATATTGAGTCTGCATCCCTTTATCCTTTAAATCTAGACACAGTGTTCAACCCCCAATATCTTCCCTTATTGAGTGATAACTCCATTGTCTCTCTTACATGAGCCTGCCTTTGGTGGAGGATTGAAGTGGTGGAGGCCTAGCTGGAAGAAACTTAGTTTCTTGGTTCTGAACCATGCTGACACGAAAGTCTGTAACTTATTCACTTATGTTGATCATATCTTAATATAAATACTCTTTTCTCATCCAATTGATATCTTGCAAATATTTGAATTAGTATTCCATGGGAGC
This sequence comes from Picea engelmannii, assembly GCA_009831015.1. Classification (NCBI taxonomy): domain Eukaryota; kingdom Viridiplantae; phylum Streptophyta; class Pinopsida; order Pinales; family Pinaceae; genus Picea; species Picea engelmannii. The sequence goes on along the minus strand of ML783816.1, from coordinate 650,123 downwards.
ATCCCCTCCTCCATCAAGAAAACCTTAATCCACAGGGGGATTTCTCTCAACAGTCTTCCCCTTGTGTATTTCTTGAAATCTGCTTCTTCCCGTGAAAAAGATTAATGATTCTCAGCTGCAAATTTGATAATGTATCCCTCTAATGTTGTATTGACCTAGAAATCAATCGCTCATGTTAACGGGCAATCCGACCGATGAAGTGTTGCAGTATTTTTTGTATCCCAAGCACAGGTCTTCTCTACTCATTCTTGGAATTCTAAAGCTTCTTGGAGTCTATCTATCCAATGGAAAATTTCTTCTGGGAAATTAACCCATAATATATCCTACTGGTCACTCAATATTTATGAGTAAAATACGACCGCTCCCGTATCTTTCACAGATTTTCCTCCCAGATCCACTTCTTTCCATATGAACGCATCGCAATTTATCTGCCACCACTGGTGAATATCGAATCTGTGAATCCACAGAAGGATTATCCCTACAGGTTCCTCTTTAACACAGGTCCTGACAACGAAACCATTTTGTTTGTGTGGAATTGATCAGACCAGGGTCCTTCTCATTTTACCAAAAAAAGGCACCAAGTAGTCTAGAGCGTTGGCATTTTCATCTCCTTCGAAGAGAAGAAGTATCACCCGAAGTGCAACCAAGACAAGAATATAAGGAAGAGAAAGGAGAATACTTAGGTGCATTTCCATAATCTTCAAGATTCATCATAACCTTGTGCAAGAAAAACTAACTACAAAACAGATCTGAACTCATTCATACTGGAAATAAAGATAATCAAGTTGTGGAATCATTTGTAAATGAAGACAGTGCATTGATCTTATCAAACATAAATAAATAAAGTACAAAGACAATTAATAATCATAAACATAGAATGACACAGTAATTTTAAAATTTTAGGTCCTTCCATATATATTATCAAAATATATTCTCATATACAATCTCAGATATACAATCAGTACTCTGTTACAAGCTTCTCTCTCTGGACTCATGCCTCAGAGCTCTATCTACCCTTTTCCCAAAAATGTATACAAGTTACACTCAGAAAACCTTTAATCTGTTTGTTCCCTCTATACCATATATCCCTCTATATAAACTATTCCATATACCCATCTAACCCTTTACAATTGTATGCATCTCATACATATAGGCTGAGTGGGATGTTTTGGCTTTAGACTCCGCATGCTTTCTTTTTCTTGTTCTGTTGTAACTTATTTTTCCTCACTGGTGTTGCGTTGTACCTTTTCACAATAGGTTTATGTTTCTTTTCTTGTTGCACTATCCAGATCCTTTGTAGCTTGCACAACTCATGTTTTACAAAAATTAGGATTGTACTCCTCCCTGTGCAGATTCTAACCAAAAATGAAGGGCCCAACAGGCTCCAACAAAAATCCTTGACTCACCCTCAAGTCAAGTCCTTGGCTCTTTCACAACTTCTAGGAGTGCCTGGTTCTTTCCTTTTTCCTCCGTATCCACTTTTCTTTCATATTTTGCTTGGGAATTTTCCTTTTCCACCTCTTAAAAAAAAGGGCCCACCTCTAGAGGCCCAACTCTAAGGCCCACTTCCTGACTTCTTGAAAACCCACAAATTTGTCTTGCCACTTCTTGGCAAGGAGTGAGGCCTCAACTATGAACTACTGAGTCACATATATAATGCATCCTTTAGGCTTGGATGAGACCAGGGAGTTCCATTCGGAGTCATATGTAACATCCACCTGATGCATCTACATGTATGTTTTCTGAACGATCGGTTAAAATTCGCGCAACTCCTTCTTAGATAATTCTTGCGCTTCAAACAAAGAATTCATCTCATTGTTTTCCTATTGTATCTGATCAAATTTCTCCTACTTCTCTAGCCGATCCATGGTGACCACAACTTATTCATTAGGCAACTGTATTCTTATTCTCACATCCTCTAGAGTTTGCTTATGCCTTGCAATAATTACCATCCAATCATTGACTTCATGAAAGATCCTCATGAATTCAGCTGTGCATTTGTGCAGTGCTACTCTGGCATTATTTCTTCCATCACTACTTTATCCATCTACTCTTGCAACTTCCTAGGTTATTGTTTTGCTTCCTGTTGGCTCTCACATAGCTGGGATTCCAAGTTTTCTGTTCGAATGGCCAGTTGTGACCATGCTCCCTGGAGGAGCTCGATCTGATGCTCAGGATCTCCTGCAGCACTTGACTCCAAAAGTTGTGGTGTTTCCTTCCTTATCTCTAGTCAGGCTGCTACAAGATTCTCCTTGACTCTTTCTAATTTATTCTCCTCCTAGACCTCAACATATTACTCCTGTGTCTTGCGTGCTTGGGAAAGGAGTGCTTCCTCCCATGCAAACTCTACATCCCTTTCTGCCTACTGGAGTCTCTCCTCCAGTTGACCAGTTGAGGCTCTGATCATCCTGACCAACTGTGTTGTTGGCCATTGTGCGAGGTCAACAGAAGAAGGGGTGACCTCCTTAGGTACTTGGACCTACAGTGGGATTCCACTTGTCATTTAATGACCTAAATGTGTCTCCACCTCTTCTTATCCTGTATATGGTCCTTTCTCAAGCCTCAACCTCAACGTCGATGGTAGAAAATTTAGTACTTATGTTCTGGCCAGGTAGAGTTCCATCAACTTTGCGCACTACTGTGGGTTTTGGAGGACTAGCTCCATTTGTTCCTACACCGATGTTGCACTTTGTCCTGATGTCGTATCAGGTTCCTTATGAACCTTTGGTACCTCTTCCTCTTTGTGGACCCCATATTCTAGAGTTGCGCTCTTTTTTATAGCACTCTCGACCTTGGTCATTGAGGGAGTGCATTGAGGACTTAGGAATTGCGGTTTCAGTACAGTTTGCATCTTCGTTGAAGATGAAGTGTCTTGAATTGGAACAAAGGTTATGATTTGTTGGATATGGGCTTCAGGTTTTGGCCCAGTGAGTTCTAGTCTTTTTTCAAGATTTATCGAAGTGGCACATGGGGTTGTGGGGGTGATGGGGGTGGCTCAGTAATAATGGTTGTGGATGGAGTGGTGTCATGCTCATGGTCTTCCTGGATATAAATAATGTGGTTTGCTCGAGCCACTAATCGAGTGGGAGGAATGGTGGATGATATTGGTTGGGGATTCATAACCTTACTTGGGGAGATCCCCATCCTAGGTTTCTTATCCAATGGGTATCCAATGAAGGAAGTGCTGATAATTTCATTGACATCCTTACCTGTCAACATGGCTTGCTCTATAAGATGTGAGAGCATGGGTAATGTTATATTTTTGCGCTCTGGAGGCTACGTCTCTTCCTCCTCGTCTGAATCCGTTTGTATTAGGTCTTCTTTCTTCTATTCCTCTAGGCTCGATCTTAGTCCTATCATTGCTTCCTAACTCCTTTTCTTCAATAGCTTCACCAAAATAAGGTAGTGCATCCCCAAATTGCGCGGGTTTCATTTAACTCTGGGCCATGACATAAACTCCTTGTCGAAGGCCTCCTCATCCAAGTAAAATGGAAACATCTGGGTGTTGAAATATTCTTTCTTGGCTTGCCTTCGCCATATAAATGTGTGGTGGAGGTTCATGCTGAATGCAATGTTCCACGTGTTTAGGTTGAGAAATTCCTACGGAATGCGCAACCTTTGAGTTGCATCTAGAAACCTATTATACGATTTTGAGAACGTTTTGTTGTTGAAAGTAGTGTTCTTCGAGTCTGACCTTGATTTCCAAGGCTCAAACATATTTTCCAATCGCTCCTTATCTTTTGGAGATAACGGTCTTCCTGTGGGTGGAATCCACTTCAACATAGTGAATGAAACTAAAAAATATATGTACGTGAAATTGTCGCCCTTCTCCTATGCTTCCTCTCAAGCCACCAGGAGTTCTTCTAGTAAATAACTGCACCAATTGAGTACAAAACCATTGGCGAAAAAATATGCCACTGATAGGAAATCCAATTTAAACTCTCCTTTGTAATACGATTGCATGAAATTGCTATAAATTACGTAGCAAGAGGTCCTAACTATCTCGGGTAGAATGGGGTCGATATTGGCTGTGCTCCCCCCCTATGCATATGAAATCTCTCATACAAAATGGGTTCCCCCTTTTTCTTGCCATGCTTGTTGGGACCTTAAAAACCTTTGGACACATCCTCACCTTCAACGGATAATCTAGTTAGCTGATGAATGTCCTTTGCATGAATTGGGTATCTTCTATCAAACCACAAAGTTTTGTCATGTAGCCTTCTAATGAGAAACTTGGTACATCTTGCAACCTCTCCAGTAGTGCCAAAAATTGGTGGATCTCAGAGATTCATAATGGTCGAGTTGAAAACGTAGATGAACTTCGGCTTTGGCACAAACTTCATTCCTCCCAATTCGTCTGGAGTGACACTCCAGAAGACATCGATGTTCATTTGAGGGAAGAGAACCTAGTATGTTAGGTTGAGGTCGAGTAGTTTGACTTGCTCGACCTTCCCTTTGAGATCACCCACGTTCTCAACCCAGGGGTCACAGGGCTTGTCTGACACTGCATCCTTAGAAACTACACTTCTTCTCCCTGTAGCTCTCGACATGGTGATTCTAAACTGTCAACTAATTCAATAGGATAACTATGATTTAGGATCACGACTGAGGGTCGAGGGATTGCATAGGCTTAAGGACAATTCATAATTCACAAGGCTCTAAGTTATCTCTGGGAAATAATGCATCTCACACCGATTTCACATAAACATATACTCAGGATTAGCTGGAAAGTTCAATAATAACTGCTAAGGCTATTCATCATTAACCTATAAACGCAACTTGGATATGAGTTGTCCGATGAGACTAGTTAATGGGGTAATTCTATTGGATGATCTTGGAATTTACTAAGAAATTTGGTTAGGGACTATTAGAATATAGAAGATGGTGTGCTTGTTTTACCATTGACGATACCTTTTTCACCCAACCGTAGGCCAAAGCCTCCCTCTGAGCACCTTAACCTTGACTGATAATTCCTCCGGAAGAAAACCCTAGGCTAGATAGCCAAACAAAGGGTAGCACACCTTTCCCCAAGGATAGTGCATCAACAAAGACTAATCAGATGTTCCAAACCCTAGCCAAGAGATATTCAAGCCAATACTGAGAACTTGTTGCTGTTGCAGCTGCACCTGCAACTCTCCTCCAAACCTGCACACAAGACTGCAACTGCAGTGCGTACCAACTGGGAGAACTGCAATTCTGAGATGTGACAAATGAGAACTAGCGCCCTGTATTTATAGTAATCCTGCCAGTTTTGATGGGGCTGACTTCTCCTTCTAGGTATGTGTCTATTCAGTATATTCTTATTATTTTTGGCCGACTTCTTCTCTTGGAGGTTAATAGCCTAATATAAATTATCTTCTTGAGCCGACAAGGCTTCTAGGGTTATTAGCCAATTCATTAGGGTTTCTCTTGCTTCCCGGAGTCTTCTATTCTCATCAGGTTCACACATGGGGGTAAATACCTCATGTAGCTACCATGATATTAACACTCCCTCCTAGTTAGAGAGGTATTTATAGGTAATGGACTTGAGCACAAAATATACCATTTACCCGGTAGCATCAATATAGTCATCTAGACTATTTCATGACTAGATCATGAGCATCACCATCATCATCAACTATATCATCTCTCAAAACCATACTTCATCTGAGTAGTTAGATATGATGATGGATAAGTCACTCTCACCATAGAGTGATACAAGAGGAGTAAAAGATCTGAACTATTTTCCGTCTGGAAAATCTCTGTTCATCATTCATCTGAATGATCATTGTCTCCAATAAACTATTGATAGTCTTCAAGGCAATTAGAACAAGGATAGAACACACTTATGTCTATTCATAGTAGTACATAACTACAATCCAGTGGTTCACTACCACATCAAGTAATACATAAGTTGTTACACATCAACATTACTCGCTTTGATAAGTGTCACAAGTGTTGCATGTTGCTCACAAGTGTCACAAGTGTCGCATGTTGCTTGCAAGTGTCGCATGTTGCTCACAAGTGTTGCAAGTGTCAAACAAAGCATACTTCCATGATGATGACACTAAGAAGACACTTAAAATTCCTCAAACACTTGATTTGAAGGAAGAGGAATGGCTAACTAAAGTTAAGAACCTCTTTCCACCTGAAAGAAGCATTCAATCTAAGGTTTTAGAAGAGAGCACTCCCCTATATCACCCTCAGGAGCATTGGCGCTCCCCTATAATGTGCTAGGAAGCGTTATAACACCAAACAACCCTTCTGAGGGAGCGCTATGGATTTTTGGAACGTTGGTGTTGGCAATTTCAATTAACAGAAAGCAAATCAGCGTATACTTGTCATTGATGGCAAGTACAGTTGTGGTTGCTGATGGCAAGTACAGTTGTTGTTGCAGTGCTGACAATAGCAATGAATAGCCGCGCAACAATAATCGGGAGGAAAAGAGTCAGTGACCGTAGGATCCCATTCAAATTTCTCGAAAGAACGAGGGCCGTTGGATCTGTAGAGAGATAAGCTATCGGAGAATCGGGGACCGGGACTTTGAAATGTCCAGTTCACTCGACAACGAAAACCCCGAAATCGCGATATGTGATTTCACGATTTGATCGCAACCGTTAAATCAAGCAAGGATCTGGACCGTTCATTTGTATGGACACGTGGAAGCCAGGAGGCTTCATCGGAGATTCGGGGATCGGGATTTCAATATACAAAGTTCACTCGACAACGAAAACCCCGAAATCCCGATATGCGATTTCGTGACTTGATCGCAGCCGTTAAACCAAGCAGGGATCTGGACCGTTCATTCGTATGGACACGTGGAAGCTAGGAGGATTCATCG
>ML783816.1:630734-641444 GCA_009831015.1 Picea engelmannii | reverse complement strand
CAGTTGGCGCCTCCCTAAAGCCTACTAGGGAGCATTATAGCTCTCTGATGGTCGTTTTGAGGGAGCGCTACCTATTCTGAGCAGCAGTTGATCTGTTGAGGAGAATAAGGGGAAGATATTTCAATCTTGGAAGGCAGTTGCATTCGAATTCCTGGTTCAACCATGATCTTATGGAAGATTCCTGACTCAAGGAGGAAAATCCTCAACTTACCCTAAAGATACCTCAAGAGGTTAGGCCTCTCTAAACCTATATAAGCAAGCTCTATCATGGTGGAAAGGAGGAAGAATTGGAAGCATGAAACCTATGATCTCATAGGAAACATACAGTGAACTGGAGGAAAGTAATCAGTAAAGTTTTTGTCATCCGGATCATGGATCTTTTGAGCAAGGGTTAGACAAAGGGGACTTGACGAAGCTGTCACATTCACATCTACAGTTGTAAGTTACTTCTGTCATTGTTCTCATCAATATGACATGCTTGGCCTGTTTCTTTCTAGTTTGTGTTTAATATCACATGAACTTGTCTCTGATAGATAGATCTATTTCAAGCTAATATCAATAGAGTTGGAAGTGGTTGTACTATTGTTTGTCTACAGGGCTCATCAAGGAGCGAAAGATTGGAGCTCAACTCGGAGCGTGCAGGGAAAAACATCGGTAAAAGGTACTTCTTTCCTCCTTCCTCATCATGCATTAGTTTGTATAGATTTGAAAGGAAGTCAGTGTCCACGTTAAGCATATTTTGTCTTAAGTTTTAAGTGTCTAGCTCTCAAGAGGAGATCTACCTATCCGCAGGGAGATTTTCCTTCAACAGAAACTGGCGACTCCACTGGGGAATTCGAATCAAACTTTTAGTTTTGATATTTTTCATGGAACTTGTCTTTCCCTTTGGTTGTTTTCCTACCTTGTTCACCCCTTCAGATCTGATTGCATTTTTTGATTGACTCTTTACCCCATCACATTCAACTTGCCTGTCAAAATTTGATCAAAATTTTGGTTTTTGGACTTTTTTATGAGAGTTTTGAGCTTGGTGCCCCCCTACCCATGTTAGCAGAGCGCCAACACTCCCTGGAAGTGTTAGAAAGATATTTATAACGCTCTGGTGGCCCTTATAGCAGGGCACCAGCCCTTTTTTGCCCAAAATCTCTGCAAAAATTGTATTTTTTGGAGGTCCAAACCCTGTTTTTTCACTTGCTGAGCTACTTTATGATTCAATGATTCTTCCTTTGAACTTTGACATGCTTACTCCTGAGAATTAAACACCTTATTGTTTTGATTTTATTCCCTTCTTCATTCTTTTTTATTTTTTTGCTGTTGAGAGCTTGAAATCGATCCACTGCTTTTTCCTCTCCTATCCGACTGAGCGGGAACTCCGGTGAAGGACATCTGAAGTATGTGACTCTTCTCACTTGGTTTTTTTTTAGGTCATTGTTCTTTGACCACTTCATTTTTGTGTGAATTGTTTGGTTTTTTCCTTTTTATTTTTGTTCTCTGTTTACTTCTTGCTTCAATCATAGCAAGAGGGTGTCTGTTGTGTGTGCGAAATCTGATCATACTTGTCTGGATCTCCTTGATCTGAAAAGGTAGTTGATAGGAGAAGTTTTTTGCATTGAATTAGTTATCATTCGCATACAAACGGAAAATTTACATTTTAGTGCTTGATTTGCATATTAGAAGGCATTTTTCGAAAATGTTTTAGCGTTTCATTGGATTCGATTGAGAACCAATTGATAGAGGATTTTTCATATCAGTGTTTGAAAGTGAAAACGACTCCTTCTCTTTCCCTTAAATATGTGTGCATTGAAAATAAACGACTGCTTATCATCTTTCATGCATCTTTTTGGGAATTGAGTCATCATTCCATTAGTTTCACTTTCATGCACCCTTTGAGTAAAGAACAACTATAAAATGAACGCTAATTAAAAATTATCTAGAACATTTTTGTTTTTAGGATCTTCCACCAACAGTAGACTAGGGTTAGCACTTTGGATTAGGCTGTGAGTACAACTCTCCAAAATTTTCAAAACAAACATTAGCATCCTAAGTTAGGGAGAGTCAAATCCAATTGTTGTATTGTTTTTCGGTGATCCCCCTCTCACACAGGGGTTATGAACAAGGTCGCATTCAGGTGAGTTACGAAGATTATCCCTCCGTGGTCCAACTGTTTGTAGTGGTCGGATCGTATATTGGGGGTCACTTGGAGATATACCCATGATTATGTGTGGGAGCCTTTAGGTTTGATTTCGAACTTGTTATCATGCCCATACATTCCAGATCGGACTGTCAACTATACCCACCCAGGGACTCACTGCGAGTTGGTATCTTTAGTTTCCATAATCTTTAGGTACTTACACACGATGAAGGTGAAGGGAAGTCTCACTGTACCTGGAACAAACATTGGTCAAACTCACTTGGGATCCTTGGAGGGTAAATCCATAATTACTGCTTGGAAGCTTGCACCAAGGCATAAGTCTGTTAAGCAGGTCTCCATTGTAACTGTTCCACCATATCCCAGCCCCTTCTCGACTTGATCACGCGACGTTGGATTTCATCACCAACTAGTACGGTCATCGAGAGAAGTTTTGTCTGCTTGGTTGATTCCTAGATTTTTTTAGCACATGTTGTTTCTTTTTGTTAGTTGGCCCTAGATTTTCAGTGTGTTCTATTATTCTCCACAATTAAGCCTGTAGACAATAAAGGTATTTTCCGATCACGTAGGATGCAAGGGCTACCTCTAGAAGGCTATCAACCCTTACCTCCTAACCCTCTAGAAGACAACTACTGTAGAGAGTTAGAAAATTCGTCTGACTCCGGAAGTGTTATTGCTCCCCCGTTAGATAACCCAAAAGATGCTTTGGACATGGTTGAAAATCCCACCACACCTGTGTCGGTAACTCCTCTCAAACCTCTTTTGGTTCGTTTAGACTCCCTTGGGAATGTCATAGACAAAGAAGTCCCACGATTACCGGAGAGGATCTTTACCGAAACGTATATGGGATCCACGGAACCAATTTTTGGTGACGATTATAGGACTCTTTTTCGTCCTAGCACCGCAGTAGAAACCAATCCTACACCTGCTCGTTCTGTATGGATGACTTCATCGGGATGCGATCTCTATGAACATTTTGAATATATTCGACAACCCTTTCATCCTCATGACCCTCCTAGTGAACCAGGACCATCCGGTCAAACCACGAATCACCCAGTCGATCAGGTTATTCACCCTACTGCTACACCAACACAAGTCCATCCTAATGTTGGACTCATCACCTCTACTCTTCCCCAAAGCACTTCGATCTCTACCTCTATTTATACAAGTCTTTACTCTACATCTCTGCATGTTCCACATGATCCTGTTGGGACATCTTCTCACTTTAGAATGCAGACCCCTGTTGGCCAAACGGAACCGGATGGAGGGAAACCACCATCCAATATACCTCTCCCTCCTGGAGGACTACCTCTCCATGGTGGGCCTACCCCTCCTGGGGGACAACCCCCTGTTTATGCTCCTCCTGGAGGGAAACCTCCATTTTCCAGTCAAACCCCAGTCATACATCCACCACTGGCAGGGGGGCAACCCCCGTTTGTTGGAAACCCTTCACATTCCTGGGGAGTATCTTCAGGAGGCACTTTTACCCAACCCCATGTTGGGGGGCACTTGTATAATAACCCATTAGGAGGAGTATCCAATCCTGTCCCTCCCAAAACACCTTATGGGCAATCTTATCTGGGCGGTATCCAAAACACCACTTGGAGTTCTCTGGGACCACAGTCTTATCCTCCTCATGGGCCTCATGTATATCCGCCTCCAGGATCTACTCCGTACCATTCTCAAGGCCAAAATGTTTATCCTCCTCATGGGAAAACAAATCACCTGGCCTATAATGTTCAGAACCCACCGGGTTATGCCCATGTTTCTCATGCATCATCGAATCCCACTTATCATGGCCAACAACAACCATATGTAGGAGGACCTACTGGTTACAACTATCCACCTAACCCAGTCTACGGTCCTACTGGTGTTCCTATGCCACGCTAGTATCATTCGCACATTAACCAACAACTACCTTTCCTTGCGACTCTGGATCTCCCAGATTTGTCTCAGTTAACTAATGATCCTATTTCTCATTCACCGGTTTGGCTAGTCATTCCAGCTAAGCTTCCTTCTGATATTCCAAAATTTGATGGAAACCCTAGCGAATATCCGAACAACCATGTGATGACTTTCCATTTGTGGTGTTCATCAAACTCCCTCATGGATGATTCTATATGTTTGCGTCTTTTCCAGTGAACACTTACCGATTCAGCCACAAAGTGGTACATTGAACTACCACGTGCTTCTTTCCATGATTTCAATTCCCTTGCCATGTCTTTCCTCACGCACTTTCAACTGCCTATTCACTATGATATAGGTACTGAACTCTTGACCTCCCTTCATCAAACCAACTCTGTGCATATCTCTGACCATATTCATGAGTGGAGGCGACGACGAAGGATGATCAAGGCAGTCATTCCTGACATGCTCTTGGAAGAATGGTTTACTAAATCACTATTACCCCCGATCGCTCGTGATGTCTCTATGGGTGGTGCGGTCACAGAGGAACAAGCCATTGCTCGAGCTCAGTACTTAGACTTGGTTTATTCCCAATCTGGTACTTTGTATGATTTTCTTCTGAATGTTGCTCGAGCTAATACCGATCCTTCTAAGACATCATCCTCATCTCATGCGGATGGTGTTATCAGTTCCGTCAAATCCAAATCAACTACACCATCCTCTACCTCCCCCCAAACTCAGATATCTGAGGTGAATGCAGTTCAATCTGCCCCTTCACGATAATCCGGAGGTAAGAAGAAGACAAAGACTAAATCAAACAATAATAATGAACAACCCAAGAATCAAACACCTGCTACCAAAAATAAACCACAACGGAAATTGAAATTCCCGTGTATCATTTGTGGTGATGATCACTACACTTGATATTTTCCACTTCGCAATGAAGTGGCCAAAATCTTCCAAGGGAAGTCACAACCCGCTTTGCTTACTCAACCTTTTCCGCAGCAGCAATCCATGGTTGCTCAAACCCCCTCTCCTGGGGGCAGTTCTAGTGATCCTACTGATGAGGCCTTGTCGAGTGCGCATATTTATATGTTTAATGGGATCAATTTGACCACTCTCTCTAAGACCTACGACACACTAGGTAACCCTGACAAAGGAAAAGACACTAACGGTGCCAACACTTTACCGGATCCATCATCATCCTCTGTTAGTCTTCCATCGGTTAATCCTCCATCTGGACCACTTCATATTGAGAAACCCATGTTCGACTCTATCTTATTCCCTCCTAAGAGAACTATCTGCAAAGCTACCTTTAATCCTAGTTCACCTGTTCCCTAGAACTACAACATTGTTGAAGATTTGGCTCAAGCACCGTGTGCTATGTCTGTGTTAGAATTTCTACAGCACTGCCCTAGTCAATGTAGAATGCTCTTGACCGCTCTTGGCATTGTTGATCCTGAGTCATCCAATCATATCATGTTTAACCTGGATAATTATATGTCTCGACTCTCCCACCAACTTGCTTTCCAAGTTGATGTTATTGTTCACAATCAACAAATCCATCGAACTATTCTGGATGAGGGAGCCTCAACTTGTGTCATGTCTTTAGCGTGTTGGAAAGGTTTAAAATCACCAGCACTCAACAAGTCCCCAACGATGTTATGCACCTTCGATGGGCAAGGTTTTCATCCCCATGGGATTTTACAGTCCCTGCCCATCCAATTGGGAGGCAAAACTATTACTGTTGATGTCGAGGTGGTCGATGCTCCCCTTGATTACAACTTGTTACTTGGAAGAAGTTGGTTTTATGCTATGACTGTCGTTGCCTCGTCGATCTTTTGATGTGTACAATTTCCTCACCAGGGAAAAATTGTCACTGTTGATCAGTTGGATTTCTACACAACCGATGCTCACGTTCCCACTACCAACAATATTCCTTTCTTGGGAGACCACAAGATCACGTATGAAAGAATTGGTGTTGGCTTACTGAAAGATTCTAGCCTCATGGGTACCTTCCCTACACCACTTCCACCGACTACACATCATATTGCCAGTGTCGATATGATTTCGACCGTGGCTTATCAATCTTTGGAATCATCTAACCCTTGGATTGTACCTTGTCCTTTGGAATTCAATGCACTAAGTGACACCGTGACACTTATTCCAGCCAAAACATCATACGATTCTACCCAATCCAATTCTCCTTCGTCATATGACCAACATCTATTGGCGCCTGACATTTCCTCGATGCAATCATGATTGAGTTCCTTATCGGCTGTGATCGACTACATTTCCCCACCTTTTCTTTCGGATGAATCTATTCCGGAAATGTTTCATATTGACAAGTTACCTCAGGATAATTACTGTCACCGATCCTCTTTTCTTCCCCCTCGTGAATAAATGCGGGCAGATATACCGTCTATCTCCCCTCCTGGTGTTGATTTTTCATCATCTCCCATGCTTTCAACTTCCGACGATTTGGATCCGGTAGTGGACATGGTGATTTCTTTGGTAGGATTATTGGAGCCTGATCTCCTTACTCCTATCGCGACCCTCGACATGTGGTAATTCCCGAGTGATTCTCTTCCATCCAGCAAAGATCTCCTGGAGGCCATGACCACATTTTATCCTCTAACATGGTACCCTTCCAGAGCATTATCCTCTTGGGAGCCATGATCAAGAAACTATGAGCATAGTTTCTCTTCTCTGTGGCAAGCTCGTTAAAAAATGAAACATAGGTCTTGAGCATAGTTCTTTTCCTATGTCAAGCTCGTTAAAAAATGAAACAGTCACCTCTCTTGAACCTTCTTTTCATCCACCCTTATCCTTTTGTGAATGAATCGAAGCTTGGAGGGCATGTCTCCAGCCTTTGATGATCTTCCTAGAGTTAAGCCACTAGATTTCAAGCTAGGGGCATACCAAGCTTAGTCTTTGTTCTTTCTCGTGCTCGTAAATACATGAGAATGCATCCGGGTAGACTTTTATCTCTTTTTCGGACCTGTATGGATACAAAAAAAGGGAACCCCTTGGAGTCTCCTTTAATCTCTTTTCAGACTCTCTAAACATGAAAAGATTGTCGAGTGATCTTTCTTCCTTTCCCACTCGCTAAACAATTTGAAAGGGCGTCTTTCGAGTGATAATTTATCTCTTTTTCATCCTCGCAAGACTAAAATTACGAAAAAGGACAACATTGGAGTCATCTTTAAGTCCTTTTTAGACTCTCTAAACATGAAGAGATTATTGAGCGACCTTGTTCTCTTCACGCTCGTTAAAGTATTTGAAGAAAACGTCTGTTGAGCGATAGTTTATCTCTTTTTCGATCTCGTCAGACTACTTTACGAAAAATGAACTGAGAGAGTTCTCTTTTAAGTGTTTTTCCAGACTCTATAATCATGAAAAACCTTCGATTTTTCTATCTTTGGACTCGCTAAACAAAACATCGACAGGCCCATATGGGATCGAACCCTTACTTCTTCTAGTTTGTTAAACAAAAGAAGAGGAACTTACCGAAGGTGAGTTATATTGAGCATGTGTTACCCTCCTCGAGCTCGTTAAATTAAAAAGAGGTACTCATCTATCTGGATGGGGGGAAATTTGAAAGAAGCAAGCCAAGCAGTCTCTTGAGAACACTACCAAGTAATTCTTAGAGTCGCCCATGAACACGACACTTTGTCTTTTGCACGCATTTTAATCCACTAAACCTTTGCACTGACCCAATCCTTTGAGTTTCTTTCACTCCTTTGGGTCGCCTGACATAATTCACAGCATCCACTACATCATAAAGTTTTGGTCCATGTCATGTTTCTACTATTATGCCTCAGTATTCAAGGGAAGTATCTGTCTTGAGAGTCAGCCATCACAAATATATTGTCTCAATACCTGTGTCAATCCATGTTCATTTGATCGACCAATTACATCTCTATGTCTGTTTCGTGTCGTTGATGGGGGATACATCAAGGCCCTCCCTCAACGAGTCTATTCCTGTCGACTTCAACACACTATCCAAGAATTAGGCTTAGAAACTAGTTCATACTTTGGGACCTGCATGCCTCAATGGCAGGCCTCCTCACGTCCGACAGTGGGTTTACACCACTAACCTCTGATCGGATGATTCCACAGATGTTCGAATCCAGCTCATCCATTCACATCCATTGGAATGTACTAGGGTACCTTGGGAATCATTGACATTAATGGTGATCTCCCTCGCATTTGTTAACGGTTTACATCATTGATCGGTAATCAAGTGGTTTCTTCCATGTTTGACATTAGGACATCTACTCACATGGTTAGATTCATACTACATCGGGATCGGTAAGAAGACCCTAGGTTGAGTGATCACTTTGATATGTACTTTGCCCAGGTTGCGAAGGAGTTTCTCTTGAACAATGGAACATATACTGTTGTTAGGACCACACAATGTACCTTTTTGCCTATACTTTTTGCAACTATTATACTCTTGATCACCCATATTTAGACTCATACTATCACTTTATCTGATCATCTCAAAGGTATACAACGTCCCTTCTCATTACTATATGTTTAATCTGTTTTGCATAATATTTTACATCACTCTCGTACTTGAACATTGATTAGAAATGCATAAGTGTTCAAAACTGCAGATTAGCATTTGAGGCCTATTGCTGAAACACATAACTGATGCTGAAACACGGAGCTGCTATACAGTCTAAGGTCGCAGATGCTGAGACACAAAGCTGCTACACAGTCCGAGGTCGCAGATGCTGAAACACGGAGCTGTTACACAGTCCAGAGTTGCAGATGCTGAAACACAGAGGAAACCACTAGGACCGACGATGCTGAAACACAAAGGAAGTCGTTACAGTCAGTGGTCAACAAAGCTCTAACCGTCACTCCTACACAAGAAATCTGACACAGTCAGAGCAAAATTCACGTGGCTGAAACAACCCGCGAATTGCGATGCTGAAACAACATCAACAACAACGAGAAGAAGCTGTTACACCAGCCGTAACAACAATACCTCATTCAGCTCCTGTAATAGCATTCTGTTGCGTGAGACTAGGACA
This sequence comes from Picea engelmannii, assembly GCA_009831015.1. NCBI lineage: Eukaryota > Viridiplantae > Streptophyta > Pinopsida > Pinales > Pinaceae > Picea > Picea engelmannii. The sequence continues at coordinate 632,348 of ML783816.1, read as the reverse complement.
TCCTATTCTGGTTTAGAAAGTAGATCTGACTAAAGATAGGACTCAGATACACATTGTAAATTATTGTATCGAAGGGATTTCCTCTTTAAATAAGAGGAAATCATCATTCGAGGGATCCAAGTTTTATGTATTGAAGAAGCTCTAGAGAAGAGGGACGTATTCCATTTCAGATTGTAATATGATGTTTTGACAGATGAATAAAAGACTGCTTTGAGTATCCTTCTCTAGTTTTTTCGTTTCAGGGGAATCTTGTGAGAAGGGAGGGCCCACCTTCTTCACAAGATTCACCCATTAGTTTAGAAGTGTGTTAGTACAATTTATGTTTATGCTTTGATTAAATTTTGTTTGCTGAAACACTGCTTTTAATGAATTCCGCTTTGTTGAAACACTACTGACTATGTCTTAGTTTATTGAATGAAATTCGTAATTCTTTTTATTATCAATCTTGTGTGATGATTTTATGAGGCTAGCCAGAGACTGGGTTAAAGTTTCCTGCTCAGACAGGAAGGAATCAAAACATCTTGTCCTCTGTAGATTTCATTTAATTCTGCAAGTGTGTTAGCCAGAGATTGGGTTAAAGGTTCCTACTCAGACATGAAGGAATCAGAACATTCTGTCCTCTGTAGATTTCATTTAATTCTGCAAGTGTGCTAGCCAGAGATTGGGTTAAGGATTCCTGCTCAGAAAGGAAGGAATCAGAACATCCCATCCTCTGTCAATTTCATTTACTTCTGCAATTGTCCTGACTAGAGACTGGGTTAAGGGTTCCTGCTCAGAAAGGAAGGAATCAAAACATCTTGTCCTCTGTAGATTTCATTTAATTCTGCAAGTGTGCTAGCCAAGATATTGGGTTAAGTATTCCTGCTCAGAAAGGAAGGAATCAGAACATCTTGTCCTCTATAGATTTCTATTACTTCTGCAAGTGTGCTAGCCAGGGATTGGGCTAAAGGTTCCTGCTCATAAAGGAAGGAACCAAAACATCCTGTTCTCTGTAGATTTCTATTATTCCTGCAAGTGTGCTAGCCAGAGACTGGGTTAAGGGTCCCTGCTCAGAAAGGAAGGGATCAAACTATCCTGTTCTCTGTAAACCTTAATTTCACAAGTGTGCTAACAGAAATAGGGCTTAAGGCTCCTTCTTAGAAAGGAAGGAACTATATGGCCTTATTCTCTGCTAGATAGAGTTAACTTTTTCTGCATTACTGTTTTCATGAAGGAGTGTTAGTACTAAAGTCTCTGTTTGAGAGTAAGGGTCCCGTTCTCTGGTTGCAGAATAGTTGTTCTTTCCTATTGCAAGTGTTATTCTAAATGTAATCCAGGATTCTTAGATTAATCTTTAAACATCTGCAATAGGGAAGTTGCTTTCATGTGATTTAATTCAGAACTTCAGTTTATTCAAGCAAGTGTGATTAGTATAAGCTTCTTTACTACAACTCTAAGTTTCTTTTGGAATTGAGCATATATAGTGCGTGGTTATCTTTGAAATAAAAAGACTTCCCTGGGTTGATAATTTATGTATCACTTGATTGTTTGAATCAACCAAGCAATTATAGTGACCAACATTTTGGCGCCATTGCCGAGGAAGATAGCTATAGATTTCAAAAGCACTTGTGATTT
>ML783816.1:569810-614156 GCA_009831015.1 Picea engelmannii | reverse complement strand
ATTGCCAGTAGGAAACTGAGGGAGTGTCAGGATGAAACCGGGAATAGGATGCCCAGGAAACTGAGGACCACCTGGAGAACCAGCTGGAGTTTGTGGAGGTGTTGGATGGGAAACATTCAACAAAGGATTCAGCGCATGGTAACTAGGAGGTAAATTCGGGTTAACCTCAAGAGTTCGTTGGGTATTAATAGGGGCAAGAGTAGTGGCAGGAATCTCGGTTTGGACACTCGTAGTATTCGTGAGATGGGCCATATCGGGAGGAAGGACAAAACGATACGGGGGAGTCTCTGGTGTAGTCTCTGGTTCAGGAGACACAGGAGGGTTGATTTCGTAGATAGGGAATGACTCGGTACCAAACAGGACTCGTCGTAAATCACCTGACCAAAAAGGATCTTGGCCAACTACACCGTGAGAAGGCCCAGCAGTCGATTCAGAAGATGTAACAATGGTTTCTTCAGAAGGATTTAATCGTCCAACAGGTCGTTCACCACGATGAATGTGATAGTCCTCTATAGTATTGGTAATTCGAAATTCAGCAAGAGGATCAATGGGTTCTACTTGTGGAGGTGGTGTAAACACTTCTGGGACGTCACTTACGTCTACGTGTGGTAGATTAACAAGGGGAATTTCACCCAGAAGTGGAGAGTCCTCAGGGGTACCCTCAGGTGTTGCCGTATGCAAAGGTTGTGAAGCTTCCRGATGTTCTGGGGACAAAMTTTGCATCCTCCGTGAACGTCGTGGGGGAGAAATTGTAAACAAGTAACCAACTCCCCAACAAAAATCCTATGGTCAACTTCGAGAAACAAACAACACACCCTAGTAAACAAAATCTAGAAGCAATCACCAAGCAAACAATACCTTCGAATATCGAAGCCACTAGTTGGTGATGAAATCCAACGTCGCAACAACGAGACGAGAAGGGGCGGGGCTAAGGTGGAAAAGTTACATTGACGATCTACTTAACAGACTTACGCCCTGGTGCAAGCTCCCACACATAATCGTGGGTATACCCTCCAAGGAGCCCGAGTGAGTTTGATCAACGTCGATTCCAGGTACCGTGAAGACTTTCCCCTCCACAGTCACCTTGGGTAAGAACCTAGAGAGATAAGCTACTAAGGTCACCACAAACAACAGTACAACCTGGGGAAACAGTCGTCAGTCCGATCCACACGCAAAGGCAGTGTATCTAGCCCGAAATCAACTCGAATGCTTCCACTCATAATTGTGGGTATACCTCGGAGTGACCCCCATAATACGTGCAATATCTACACCGATGTCAACAAAGCAAGGTCAGTAACTCTGCCAACACCAATGCGACCTAATGCTTGACCCTTGTGTTAGAAGGGATTCCCAGGACAATATGGTGCTAATGGAATTTTACACTCCCTAACTCAAGATGCTATTGTTTGTTTTTGAGCTTTTGGAGAGTGTGTCTCTCTTCCTACTCCAAAGCACTAGCCTAGTTAAATGTTGGTGTAAAAGAGCCCTAGAAAAGAGTTACTAGATCAATTTTAATATTACGTAATGTTTTTACAGACTGTTGTTTACTCAAAGGTAACGGAAATGAAACTCATGATGTGTGACTCTGACCCAAATAATGCAAGGATATGATGAAATATTTTCCTTTTCATTCGATGAATCCTAGTTATGGGAGAGAGAGAACAATTTCTGAATCAATCTCAAGACGACAATGCAAATATAATATTCAATTTCCTTTCAGATGCCAATGTAAACAATCATATATCAATGAACGATTTTCATATGTCTTTTTCAAACAAACTCTAAAGCTTGATTTTCAATGTTTTTGAAAAAGTAAAAAAAAAAATCTTGAAAGAAAACTTACAGCTCACTTTCCAAGAAGAAGTCTGATTAATGAGAAAAGAAAACCAAATCATACAGACCCAAACAAACAACCCAATCCAAAACTTTCAATGAAAGTAAAGTCAAAATCAAACCAAGGAGTTCCTCAATGCAAATGAAAAAATGTCCTTTCGAACCCACAAGCAGATGAGAAACACCAAATTCTCAACTCTCAACCAATCACTGGTTCTTAGCCGGCTCAACACACTCAACTCCAGAAATCAGAGAGAGTGAAAATGCCAAAAAAGGCCAAGAAATGAAAGTCAAGCTATAAAGGCAAGCAAAAACCTAGAAACCCTAGATCAGTTCCAGCAAGCTAACTAAAGCAAAAGATATGTAAATCACTGATTCAATAAGCCAAATAGGTGTAAATCAACATATATGAGCAATTTACAGAGTCAAAACTTGAATTCAAAAATTTCAAAAATATGTTCGCAGGCCAGTGTGGAACACAGTGCGAGAAACTAGTGTTCTCGCAGGCCACTTTGATGAAACATACGAACTATTCACACTGAAATATATATGCAGAGTGAAAACTTTCAAGGTTCTTGCAGGCTGTCAATGGACACAGTGCGAGAATCCCTGAAACTAATGAAAAATTTGAAAGGGCAAGAAAAACTCAAACTGGCTTATAGACCCAGAAGGTCTCTCAGGGTATCGAGAGGACTCAGAGACTAACAAATCAAAAGAAAAATGCAAACAGAGAAAATGGCCACAAAAAATTCAAAAACCATAAAGAAAAAGGGAATAGGTCCCCAGCAGAGTCGCCAATTTTGTTATAGGATAAATCCTTAAGTGTGGAAACGAACCGATCTCCCTAGATCCACCTGGATCTAGAACAAAATAGGACAGAATATACCGCTTTCCCTAGATCTAACTATTGAATTAAATTGGAAGTGAGAAGAAGATATGTACCTTGTAATCGCTTCCTTGGTCTCTGTTGTTCCTTGCTTCGCTCCAACGCTCTTGTGCGGTCAAGATCAAAACAACACAAACCAACCAAAGTGAAAGCAGATAATATGTCCAATAGCTAATCTATACATATGATCAAGGAATTATGTAAAAAAGTACATCTCACTTTATGGGAAAGAAATATATCACTGTATCATATTAATTGAAAGATAAACTTACAACCTGAGCCTTGATGTCATAGGTCTCCTTTCGATGGCTTCTAGCTCTGACACACACACTTGCTTATGCATGAAGAAAATCAGCCACTTGTGATGACCTTGTTGTTGTCTCTTGCTGTTGTAGCATCAATCCTCCATACAGTCTTGCACTAATTATATAATCAATATCTAGCTAGCTTGCTTCTTGGTTTCTTAACCCTTTCCATGAGCAATCTCCTCAATATATAGGAGAATATAGATTAGTTACTTGGATAGGGAATGATCCCAAGATATCTGGAATTCCAGCACTTGAATAACCATTCTAAAGCCAACTCACCCTTCTAGAAGATTCCCTTCTCGAAGGTTCGAGATTCTTATCTTTTTCCCCTTTAAGAACATGTTCGCACCCTAATAATGAGTACAGTGCGAGAAGTTCGCACCCCAGCTTAATGTAGCCTACGAGAAACAGGCATTCTCGCAGGTGGATATATAAGTAGCCTGCGAACATTCTTCAAAGTGTGAATTCTGGAAGAAGACAACTGTAAAGAGATTGATTTTCCATCATCATGACATCATCACAATGTTCTTGGTAAAGAGATTGATTTTCCATCATCATAATATCATCATGACATCATCACAATGACCAAATTTGTGGATAACACTAATCATAGAGATGAAATGCCATTAAACACCCAGGTAGTACTTGAACCATTTGAAAGATGGGCCTTAGACTTTATAGGACCCATCAACCCTCCATCCAACCAAAAAGTTTATATACTGGTCTGCACAGACTACATGACTAAATGGGTGGAAGCCAAGGCACTCCACAGAGCGACTGAAGAAGCAGTTATAGATTTCTTATTTAAAGACATCTTCACCAGATTTGGAATGCCAAGAGAATTATTTACAAATGGAGGACCTCCTTTCAACTCTCATGGGTTCAAATCCACCCTTCAGAAATATCATATTCAGCAGAGAATGAATACAGCATACCACCCCCAAGCCAATGGACAGGTGGAAAGCACAAACAAAGTAATAGAATCCATTCTCACAAAAACAGTGAAGGAAAGTAGAAAGGATTGTTCCTACAAGCTCCATGAAGCACTATGGGCCTACAGAACTACCTGGAGAAATACTACAGGATTCTCTCCCTATGAATTAGTCTACGGAAAGAGTGTTGTTTTTCCTGTGGAATTTGAGATAAAAACCTTAAGGACTGCTTCAGCTGTCAACCTTGATCTAACCAATGCATAGACAACCAGGTTGCAGCAGCTTAATGAACTAGAGGAGAAAAGACTAGATGCCATTCAGCAAACAACCATAATTCAGCAGCAAAGATCAAAATGGCATGACAAAAATATAAAAAACAAGCAGTTCCAAAAAGGTAATTGGGCCCTATTGTATGATTCTCGGTTCAAAGAATTTCAAGGAAAACTGCGTACAAGATGGCTTGGACCTTACGAAGTGGACACAGTTTTTCCCAATGGAACAGTAAGGCTCCTCACAATCGATGACTCCAGAACTCCGTTACTTGTAAATGGTCATCGGCTCCGTCTGTACCAGCAACCTATTTCTACAGAAGATTTTAAGGCCACATGCATGGCAGACGCCCATTTTCTCTTCATAGAGGGGGTTTCTACCCCTAATAGCAATTAATTCTTTTAAGTTAATTTTCTTTAGTATTAGATTAGATTAGATTTTGTTTACTAATAATCCCTGTCAAGAAATACCATGCTACAGTCGATTTTTGTAGATCTCTGATCAAAGTCATCGCAAGATATAGACAGATGTTGCTCGCAAGTGTCGCATGTTGCTCGCAAGTGTCGCATGTTGCTCACAAGTGTCGCAAGTGTCAAACAAAGCATACTGCCATGATGAAGACACTAAGGAGACACTTAAAATGCCTCAAACACTTGATTTAAAGGAAGAGGAATGGCTAACTGAAGTTAAGAACCTCTTGCCACCTGAAAGAAGCATTCAATCTAAGGTTTTAGAAGAGAGTGCTCCCCTATATCACCCTTAGGAGCGTTGGTGCTCCCCTATAAAGTGCTAGGAAGCGTTATAACACCAAACAACCCTTTTGAGGGAGCGCTATGGATTTTTGGAGCGTTGGTGCCTCCCTAAAGCCTACTAGGGAGAACTATAGCGCTCTGATGGCATTTTTGAGGGAGAGCTACCTATTCTGGGCAGCAATTGATCTGTTGAGGAGAATAAGGGGAAGATATTTCAATCTTGGAAGGCAGTTTCATTCGAATTCCTGGTTCAACCATGATCTTAGGGAAGATCCCTGACTCAAGGAGGAAAATCCTCAACTTACCCTAAAGATACCTCAAGAGGTTAGGCCTCTCTAAACCTATATAAGCAGGCTCTATCATGGTGGAAAGGAGGAAGAATTAGAAGCATGAAACCTATGATCTCATAGGAAACATACAGTGAATTGGAGGAAAGTAATCAATAAAGTTGTTGTCATCTGGATCATGGATCTTTTGAGCAAGGGTTAGACAAAGGGGACTTGACGAAGCTGTCACATTCACATCTATGGTTGTAAGTTACTTTTTTCATTGTTCGCATCAATATGACACGCTTGGCCTGTTTCTTTCTAGTTTGTGTTTAATCTCACATGAACTTGTCTCTGATAGATAGATCTATTTCAAGCTAATATCAACAGAGTAGGAAGTGGTTGTACTATTGTTTGTCTACAGGGCTCATCATGGAGCGAAATATTAGAGCTCAACTCAGAGCGTGTAGGGACAAACACCGGTAAAAGGTACTTCTTTCCTCCTTCCTCCTCATGCATTAGTTTGTATAGATATAAAAAGAAGTTAGTGCCCACATTAAGCGTCTTCTGTCTTAAGAGTTAAGAGTATATCTTTCAAGAGGAGATCTACCTGTCCGCAGGGAGATTTTCCTTCAACATAAGTACTTGATCAGCAATGTATGGTTGCGAACGGTGAAATATATTCACCACAATTGTCCTCATCTACTACCATATAGTATTCATAAAAAACATTTGATATCATCTTGCATAGAAACAATGTTATGATAGAAACTATATCATCTAGGACAATCTTTCACTCACGTCTGTGAGATCTGAAAGAATTTATGCCACCACAGTAGTCTTCATCTACATAGAAATAATGTTATGATAAAAACTGAATCATTTGGGCCAATCTTTCACTCAATTCTGTGAAATCTTGAAAGAGTGTCTTCCCTCAGTATAGAATATCAACAATAATCATCTAGGCCAATCTTTCACTCACGTCTGTGAGATCTGAAAGAATGTCTCCCCTCACTATAGAATATCAACAATGGGCTATCTGCCCCATTCTTCTCAACCAAGGAAGAAGGATTATTTATGATTTCTGAGCCTGGACCATTTCTCACCCTGGGCCATTCCGCCGACACCAAACAAAGTGTAACCTGGAGAGAATGAGTCTACCCTCGAGGAATAACTGTCCCTGATTGCTGAGCCTGGACTACTCGCCACCCTGGACCATTCTTCCGACACTAAACAAAGTGTAAACTAGAGAGAATGAGTTTGCCCTTGAGGAATAACTGTCCGTACCATTCCCCACCCTGGGCCATTCCTTCGACACTAAATAAAGTGTAACCTGGAGAGAATGAGTCTGCCCTCGAGGAATGTTTGTCTTGCATCAACCTCCAAAATGGATGATTCTTCGAAACTTCTCACAACTGTGAACTTCGAAAGAATGACTGCCCAGCAAGGCATACCATTCTACTTGACCACTACTCAGAGTGACTGCCAAGAAGAATGATTGTCCTAGAACACTCCCCATAATGAGAATTCATTGTCTATGATACATCAACAATCAGTCTGCCTCCCATGTTAACTACAATGGGAAGTCATTGTCTGTTAGAAATCTCAATCCACTTTCCTAACAGGAAAGCATCTGTCCAATCTGGACTATTTTTCACTTACAAGGATAAATGATATTTTCAATGCTCCCTCCTAACCGGAGAGTTATTTCAATCACAAAAATAAATGTTTGCGTACCTTCTTCTAGTTTGGAGAGTCTTCCCTTCTATATAAGAGAGTTATTTCCATGAGCTCTAGCTTGAGTATGCAATTTCTTTCATCTTGAATAGAGGCGTTACCAAAATGTATGCTTATCTTATCATCTATGGAGATATGTATTTTAGAAATCATTTTCTCCTTTTGGACTTCATCATGGATAGTGTAATGCTTGTACTGTAGTCTGTAACACTGTGAGAGCTTCATGTAGATCTAAACAATAGAGTATATCATAGTTGGAGAAATGGAACATATCCATGTGGTACTTCTTTTGTCATCATGAGATCTAGTCTTCTGAGTAGTCATCTTGATGTTATAGGAAATCTTCACCACGCTTCTGTTGTGCACTGGAGGTTCTCCACCATGTTTTCTTCTACATACAGGAGTCTCTTTCTGGTATGGCTCAAAGTCTTGATATTTCTCTTTATACCTCTTTATTCGATTTCTCTGGAGAACATTCTTTACATTCATCTGATGTAGAATTCCGACTCATGGATGTTGCAGATAATAAAATGACTTATATAGAGATAGGTCTGGTGTACTGGAACAAGAAATAATCATAGTCTTCTCCCTCCATCTGAGCGAACCTCTGGTTCTAGATCTTGCAATGCTTTCATTCATAATTCTTCTGTACACCGTTCTTCATCATGACTTTTAGTTCTTCTGCTTGATTGCTTTTAATGAGTTCATATTAGCCTAGTAATCTTGTGATTCTTGATACAATGACTGGTTGTTCTGATTCTTCTTTCTTGGAATCTTCATGTTCTTCTTCATGTTTTTATTTAGCTCTTGGGTCCATGGAGTTTCTTATAGATTCCATGCCCTAGAGATTCCACTTCTTACCTTTATCATCGGTTCACGGATCTGTATGGACAACCAGGAATACTTTAAGGCTTCTCTTCAAAAAGGTCTTCTTCTGTGGTTGAGCTGAACACGTACTGTCTTTCATGGATGCTACCATGGATATATACATTTCATCATAGGATTAGCTCCCTCCTAATCCTTGCTTCATGTATAAGTGCATATAATATACTTCCTTCGCCTGACTGAGTTCATGCTTTTGTCTCCATCCCTATTGTTTTCTGTAATATATAATTGGATCTCTTTGTCTAAAAGAGTCCACGCTTCCGTCTTAGTTGTCGTCATAAGTCTTTCTCCAATTCCTCTTGATGTCTGACTTCTAAGTCTCTTCGTGATTGATTCGGCTTATTTTGCAGTAGCTTCCACATGATTTGTATTTCATCCCTTCATGTGTATTATCTAATGATATTCATTCTTATCTTGTCATTCTTCCATAGTTCTTCTTGGAACACATTATCTTCCAAGAGATAGATATACAAGATATGTACAAAGATGATGCAAGCAAGATATGTACAAGAAATAAGAAGAGTGTTGTTACCTTTTAGTAGAAGAAGTCTCTTCCATCCTGCTTAGTCTTCTTTGTAGGTTCCTTTTCTTTGGCAATCGATGCTTCATGTTTCTCCTTCCTTTTATTTATCTCGGGACACTGATTTTTGTAGTGATCGTACTTTTGATAGTTGAAGCATTGTATTTTTGAAATATATTTTCTTTGTTTTGGATTTCTTCTTGAGTCGAACTTTCTTTTGTTCCTGAAGTTCTTGAATATTGTTGTGAAGGCTTGATCATCGTACTTCTTTTGAGGTTTCTCTTTTACATTGATCCTTGATTCTTCCTGAGCACAGCAAGTCCAAAGTTCTTCAAATGTCGGGTACTCCTTCCTTGTGTTCATGCTTGCGGCAAATGCATCCCATGTCTTGGGAAGACCATTGAGTACTATGTTCACCAATTCCTTTTCTGAAGTGATCTCTTCAATAGCTTGTAGTTGATCTCTTAGCTGGGAGATCCTTACAAAGTATGATGTTATGATGTCTTCATCATTCATCTTCATGTCACAAAGCTCATTCTTCAGACTCATAACTTGTCCAATGTTTCTGACTAAGAAGAGATTTGTTAGGAAATCGTACATCTTCTTCGATGAGTCAAGATGGGAGATGTAGGGTATCAAGTGGTATTTTATGGAATCAACTATGATACTCATGGCATTGATGTCAACATCTTTGAACTTCTCCATAGCTACAACGTTCTGCGGTTCCTTCTCTTCTCCTTTTGTAAACTCTCGCTTCATGATCTTTCCTTTCACAATATCCAACACTTTATTCTTAGAAAGGATGAGGTCAATCCTTGTCTTCCATGCTCTGAAATTAGAGGCTCCATCTAGCTTGTTCTCAGACTTCATAGAGTTCATCATGGCTTGCTTGACTTGGTCAAACCCTAGATTTGACCGGAAATCCAAACTTCACGTCTTGGCCTTCTGAGTGTACCAGGAGATGCATTGGGCTAGGGCACACTGATCTACCTAGATATTAGGTCAATCTCATCACTTAAGGTGCTTTGACAAGAAGTTTAGGGTTTCTACAACTGCTTCTGCTAGCAACCCTTGCTGCAGTGCTTTTGGAAGATGTTCCTGCTAGTAACCCTAGCGGTAGTTCCTCAACGAGCTCAATATATCATGGCTATGTTTCCTTCCAGCATTTTAGGCTGACTGAAGGGGTGTGGGCCCATAAACTGTTAGAATATAGAAGATGGTGTGCTCCTTTTACCATTGACGATACCTTCGTCACCCAACCATAGGCCAAAGCCTCCCTCCGAGCACCTTAACCTTGATTGAGAATTCCTCTGGAAGCAAAACCTAGGCTAGATAGCCAAACAAATGGTAACGCACCTTTCCCCAAGGATAGCGCATCAAAAAAGACTGATCAGATGTTCCAAACCCTAGCCAAGAAATATTCAAGCCAATACTGAGAACTTGTTGTTGTTGCAGCTGCACCTGCAACTCTCCTCCAAACCTGCGCACAAGATTGCAACTGCAGTGCACACCAACTGGGAGAAATGCAATTCTGAGATGTGACAAATGAGAACTGGTGCCCTGTATTTATAGTAATCCTGCCAGTTTTGTTGGGGTCGACTTCTCCTTCTAGGTATGTGTCTGTTTAGTATATTATTATTATTTCTGGCCGACTTCTTCTCTTAGAGGCTAATAGCCTAATATAAATTATCTTCTTGAGACGAAAAGGATTCTAGGGTTATTAGCCAAGTCATTAGGGTTTCTCTTGCTTCCCGGAGTCTTCTATTCTCGTCAGGTTCACACATGGGGGTAAATACCTCCCGCAGCTACCATGATATTAATAGGGACATGGTCGATTACAGACCTTAACATTTAACGGATGAGAATATCGACATGAATACCTATTGAATCTTCGCATATCGTGGATTTATGGTTTAATAGAATTCAGATAGGTTACTGTAGTGGTAATAAAGGCTATGACTGGACCAGGTTCAAGTGGCACATGGACTAGGATTACATCCAAATTCCCTCTCCCTCTGACAAAAAATGGTCCCCTATCACATTTAATGACTATCATTAATAGATTCATGGCTCTTTCGATCCTACATTGTTCAGTAAGCATCTCTGCATCAAAACAACACTTAGACAAAAAACTGAACTACATGTCGCAGTGCAACAATGTATTCTTTGACTTTATTAACTGAATTCACAGAAATTGCAAAAAAAACAACAAATCTAACTACTATACATGCTCCTTTGGACTAGAGAAACAATCCTTTAGCTCATTTCTAATACATATAGGGTTTCATACGAGCGCCATTCACCCATCCTGGCCAAATTATCCCATCCAGTTGTGCGATTCTGACTGCTCCAGAAGGTCGGATCTTCGCAACTATAAATGGTCCCAATCAATCCATGTGCAACTTGATAGGATGTTTTTGGTATCGACTATCATAAAATAAGACCTTATATCCTTGTGAAAAATATTTGGTATTAATGTGTTTGTCATGCTAAGATTTTTTCCTTGATTTCTCAACTAATTGATGAAAGTATGCTAAAAAATTGGTCTCTTAAAGTTCCTGCAATTCCATAAGCCTTTTCACAACTGATTCATCCTCTGACATGTGTGTAATATGTGCAATTTATAGACTCGGGGTAATTAATTATGTAGGTACCACAACCTCTTTCCCATAGACTAGCTGAAATGGAGTATACATGTGGAGTTTCTTTGTGGTTGTCCTGTAAGACCATAAAACTCTTGTAACTTTGTCATCCTAATCCTCCCTATTTTCACAAAAAACCTTTGTTAATCCTCTCTCCATAATCTTTTTAAACACCTCCACTGTTCCATTGGCTTGTGGATGGTAGGGGCTACTTTTATGATGTTGGATCAAGAACTCTGTTGTAATATTTTCTATTATACTACTTATAAAATGACCACCCTGATCACTGGTCGGACTCATAGGACATCCAAACTGAGTTATAATCTTTTAAAAAATGAAACTAGCAGTAGTATCGCTCGAAACATCCTGAACAGTTGTTTCCTTCACCCACCATTTAAGGTAATTAGTTGCGGTAATAATATACCTGGCCTTTGAATGCTTAGATGTGGGGTTAATCGGCCCAATGAAGTCAACCACCCATTTCTCAAATGTTTGTTGAGCTCGAACTAGATGAAGAGGCAACTCATCTCATCATGATGCCTTTCCCACTCTTTGACAGACATCACAATATATAGCATATTCCTTTGCATCCTTGAAGAGCATGGCCCATCATAATCCATCTTGGAGGACATTCTACACAGTGGCCTTTCCTCCATCATGACCTCTCACAACTCCACTATGGCACTCCCATAGTATGTCTTTTCTTTCATGATCTAAGACACATCTCCTAAGGATGCTATCTAGGCCCAACTTATACAATTTACCTGCAATAAATTGATAGTCCACTACTCTAACCACCATATGACGTTTCTGAGTTGCGGAGTACGTTTCTGGGTAGGCCACTATACATATGAATACTGCTATGTCTTCTAGGTATTCTGGTATGGACTCAACCCGGAACAAGTCTTATCTAGGAGCTAATCGTTGACTGCTTTGCCAATTTCTCCTGACTCTAATCTTAACAGTTGATTAGGCCACACATTACATCTTCCAGGTTTAATGATCAGTTCAAATGAAAATTCCTGAAACAATAAAAACCATCGACAAATTCTTCCTTCCTGAACAGGCTTGTTAACTAGATATTTTAACGCAGAATGATCAGTAAAGAACTTAAAATGAGAGCCTAACAAGTAATGTCTAAAATTTTGCAGAGCATAAATCATAGTTAAACCCTCCCTTTCTATAGTTTTATAGTTTTTCTCAACTTACGATAACTTCCTGCTAGCAAAATATATAGGATTATCCATCGCTCCATATCCTGGTTGCGCTAATATGGCTCTCAGGGAAATACCTGATACGTCTACATGCACATGAGATTTGTTTTCCTAGTTTGAAAATATTAGAATAGGTGGTGTGCTAAGCTTTGCCTTCAGGATATTGAACACTTTATCACACTCTGGCATCCACTGAAACACCTCTGACTTCTTTAGTATATTTTCCAGGGGTGCAGTATAGTTGCATACCTTCTGATAAACCTGTGATAGTACCTTATGTTACCTAGCATGTAGCACAACTTCTTAGAGCTCGTAGGTGGAGGCATGTTCAAAATAAACGAAACTTTGGTTGGGTCTACCAGTACTCCTTCTCAGCATACTATGTGGCCTAACAAATTTCCATGTGGCACATAGAAGATACACTTTTTGAGGTTCAACGATATCTGCAATTCCCTACATCTATCAAACATCATACGTAGTAATGATACATGTTCTTTGAGTAGAATGTATACCGTTCAGTCATCCATATAAACTTCTATAAACTTGTGAATAAATTCTCAGAAAGATGCTATTACAATCCGAGAAAAAACTACAGGGGCATTCTTTAGGCCGAATGACATCACATTATATGCAAATGACCCCCATTTTGTTATGAATGTGGTATTTTTGTTTTCTTCTTCAACAATCCTCACTTGGTTATACCCCGAAAATCCATCTATAAATAAGTAAGTTTCTTTCCCCACAACATGTTTTAGCACCTCATCAGTAAAATGTGTTGGGAAATGGTCATGCACACAAGAAGAATTAAGGATTCTGTAGTCTACACATACCCTAATTTCCTCTGTTTCTTTCTTGCTCTGGATGACTATTGGGCTAACCCATTCTGCTTCTTCCACTGCAAAAATAATTCCAACTTACAACATCTTGTCTATTTCTCTCTTAACCTTCTCTTTCACTCTGGGGTTAAGGCGATATGGTCTATGCATTACAGGATTTGTTTCTGGTTTTAGTTCAATTTTCATCTCTCCCATAGCTCCTTTAATCCCTTTTAGCTCTGAAAATTTCTTTGAGAATAAGTCCTCATACTCCCACAAAAGGATGTGTATTTCTTGGCTAGTTTTCTCATCCCAGTAATATCCTACCATATCTATCTTAGGTTTCTTTGTAGTTCCTATGTTGAATTTACACAACTTCAATGGATAATTATAAGAACCGTCACTCTGGATGGGCATTGTGTTCTAGAATTCTCTTCTTCCTTTTGTTTCCTTAATGGATAAGTTTCTCAATTCCTCTAAGTCATTTGAGCTTTCCAAATCCTTCTCAATATTATAGCATTATATAGGTCTCTTGTTTGACTCTAGCTGAAGGTTAGAATGAAGTGCTTGGCTATGCTTTGCACATACCACTAGGTCTGTTTTTCGTTCCCTAGCATCGGTAAAAAGGAATTATTTAATTCTTTGCAGGACTACTTTAAGCTCAAGGTACTTACCTATAAACGAGAAGTCCTTGAAAAATTGATATGCCAATGTTTTCCATTCATTAGTCTATCTTCTGGTTTCTTCATGCATGTACCAAGATTTAGGAATCACACTTAGTGAATGGGGAAATAATTGAACCCATAAGAGAGATGTTATTTCCACAACTTGCCACTGTGTCACACATTTTTCAATATGTACTTTGGGATCTGACTGTCCATTTAATAGTTGTGCAACTTGGAAGTTTGTCCGCATATCTGATTCCAGTTTCTCTTTATCTTGAAATCTGTATCAGATAGATTTATTTGCATTGTCCTAGTTCTTGATTAAGGTTTTTTGACTAGTCCACCATATGTTATAACCCTAAATTGCACCATACATGCATACCTCGCATCATGCCATCTTACTTGCTATTTTTTCCAAGCCATTATTGAAAAACTCTTCTAAAAAACCATTTTTTTGAAGATGTACATGCCATGCACCACTACTGCCTACGTACACATGCCTTATGCACCATTATAGCCCATGTGTACTCACAAAAAGTGTAAAAAATAAAAATTGCAAAGGGATATGGGTTTTTGGGCTGTTACCTAACCTTTTGACCACCCATTGCTGGTCATCCAACCGAATAACTATATTTTTTGGCCTATAAAATAAGGTGTTGGGGTCCCTTTCCAAGAAGAAGCACGAGAGAATAGAAACTCTGCCCATTTCAGTACTCCCCCTTTTCCCCCATTATTTTGCAACCACATTGTGAGTTTGAGCAAGAATTCCTTTTTTTCCTCCATTGCAAAGCCTTGCCATTTCCCTAGAGAGAACTGAAGAGGAGAAGAATACGTGGAAGCAGTTCATGCATCGTGAAGAGGATCCCAGGACCAATTTCGAGGAGTAGTTTCGGTCTCATATTGTAAACGAATTTTGTGAGATTAATATAAAGAAATATTTTTTTTGTCCCGCCAAATGATGTCTTAAATCTTTATGATTTTTTTACATTTTTGTTATGATGTCTAACCCACTAATCCATACATAGAATGCATGCTTGTAGTTTCTTGTTTGTCTTTTTGTGAATGTAGGTTGGCCTTGAAAGGAGATATTTAGTTGAGAAACAACTGAGTGCAAAGGGATCAACACCGGAGGCGGAGTTTAAGGTATGCCTACCATATCCCTATACTTTGTCTTTTATGTATGATTGTGGGGTGATGATGGGATAGTTTTTAAAAGTAGGAGACTTTATATGGTTGTCTCTGCCTTCACTTTAGAACCCTGGTGTACTGGGCTAAGGGGTTTTCCCACTATAGAAGAATTGGCGACCATACTGGGGAGACCTCTAGGGTTTTTTGGGATATTCTTTTTGGGTGTTTTGAATCAGTTTATTTATTGTTTATTAAGTTTCTGTAAGATTTTATGTCTTTAAGGGATTTTGGTCTTCCATACCAGTACTCCCTGCCTGTTCTTGATTGTTGGTTTTCATTTTTTTTAGAAGTTAAAAAGGTGTATGTGGCCTATAGTGGGTCTATATGCATACATACGCGCCTTGCCTTTGGACAACTCCTGTACATATGTAGGCTGCTGAAGTGTCAGTAGCGTGCCTGTGTTGAGATTTTTTTTTTTTTAAAGAAGAGGTAGTCATACTCTTCCCTGTCAGAAGTCACACTTTTCAAGGATTTTCTTGATCTAGACCTGGTCTCTTTCATAGTAGTCTGTAGCCTAGGTCTGACCTCAACAAAACTTTCTTTTTATCAAAGATTTCTTCTGTTTTCTTTATTAGGGTTTTTAGACAAGTTTTTGAGTCTGTTCTGATCTGCCTATTTGGTATTGTTAGTGACTCCCTGCGATCTACGATGGGCCAGAAGTCATTTCTTGGTCTTTTCTTGTCGTCATTTTCCCCTTTTTTTCTTTAGAAGAAAAGAAATGAATTCATTTTCAAATTTCTTGTTTTGAAGCATAAAACAATAAAAAAAAATCATTTCTTTGTTTGGTAAAAGTAGTTCAGGTTAGTTCCTTTATTTACCAAGGAAAAAGAAAGTTTTATTAACTTATTTATTTGAATGCTTAGGAAATTAGGTAGCTCATGGTCAAGTGAAATCTTGCTTTAAGTTTTTCTTTTCAAAGATCTAAGAAAAGTAGTTATGAAAAGTTTGGTTAAAGATTTTAAATTGGCAAATCTTTATTTGTGAAGAAGAAGTAGTTTGTTTTCAGTTTCATTGTATGCTCTTCTCTTTCATCTCTTAAAGAACATCACTGGTTTCACTTATGTTCCCTTTGACATGAGACAACCACTAAAATTAACACTTAATTAAATGTTATTAAACTTTGTGTTTGTAGGATCCATCAATTTAGTCTAGGCTAGAGCCTTGATTCAGGATTGGAGAGGAAACTCTTTAAGGCTACAAAAACAAACATAAGAATTTGTGCTAGGGAGTGATTGAAATTATAGTAAACGTGAAAGTTATCTGGGACTCCCCTCTAACACAGGGGATAAACACAAGGTCGCATGCAGAAAGGTAGCGGAGATAACCCCTCCAAAGCTGGACCAAGCGTAGTGGGGAACGCATATAGAGGGATTATCTTGGTATTCGATTGATCACATTTTCCACAATGCTTCGTGGGTATCAAATCCATTCGAGGCTCTAAGTCATCTTCTGAACTACTTTCTTTTGATACCCTTGATAGGTTTCGGGCTTCATACCCTTCTCATTGCAGTCCACCTGACTTTCGACTATACTCGCCTAGTGATTGTTCCCGCGCTGGAAACCTAGTTCCCTTTATCTTAGTGACTTACACAGGTGACTATTGGGGTATACCACGATACCTAGGGTAGACATCGAGCCACACTTTGTAGAGTATACCCAGAGAGTGATTCTATATTTGAGTTTCACTTGCACCGGTGAGTTGCTCTAGTGTTGGTTGGTATAAATGTTCTTCCAACTAGTTAGTCATTTTCTTGATTTTCCTTTAGGAATTTTTAGCGTGTGCTCTGTGCTCCCTAGTTTTCCATAGTGAGTTAGTCAGTCATTGCTTTGGGTCTCTGACCTAGGGTGGTAGACTTCCCACTCCATTGTTCGTGATGACTTTTCAGTCTTCCACTTAGAAATGTGGAGCTACCTCTTTATAGGCATTGTTTTGATAACACTGGTTCTTCAGAGTCAGTGTGTGAGACTTTTACGGACTTGAACGATCCCGCAAGGGGAGAACCTGTGCATAAGATCTTCATGGATAAATTTCTCGACGATACCAAATAAGGAACCCCTTTGGAAGGGGATTATTGTGCTTTTCCTTTCTTCAGAAACGTTGGTGTCCCTTTGATGGAGACTTTGTACATTCCTGGGTTGAATGTGGGATTACCGATTTGGTTGGGTACCATTCCAAATGTCCCAAATTCTATTAACTCTTCCTATTTAATCTCTTTATGTCATGGGCACAATGTTGATGTTCCTTCGTCAGCAAATTCTTATCCTCCTCCTTCTCCCACCTATGGTGAGAGTACAATTACTAGTAACCAGAAGTCTAAACGAAGTAGAAAGAGGGATAATAGGAAGAAGAAATCACCAACCTCTGTTAGTCATGTTGGAGATAGGTCCTCAACCTTTGCAAGTCATATTGAAGACCAACACCCAGCCTCTGCAAGTCACGTTGGGGGCAAGTACCTAGCCTCTACCAGTCATGCTAGGGGAAAATGTCCAGTCACTTCTAGTCATACTGGTAATAGGTATGTAGCCTATGCGAGTCATGTTATCCACCCATCACCAACCTCTGCAAGTCATGTTGGGGATGTGCAACCAACCACTACTAGTCATGTTGGGAGCATTGATTATATTGAGAAACCTAGATGGATAGGATGTAAACCTAAGTTCCCTTGTAATATTTGCAAGGGAGATCGCATTACTCATATGTGCCCTAGCCTTCCATAGGTACGAAGATTGTGGTCCATGTCTGCAAGCTCTTTTGATTCTGAGTCTTCTAAGGTTTCTTCACGGTTTATTTATCCATTGGTTGAGAAAGCGGCCATGCCGATGTAGTCATAGGCTGATCCCACTCCTCTTTTGGGGGGTGAGGTGCCTTTATACCATGTAGTCTTGTAGCCTATTCAACCATTGGTTGAGAAAGTGGTCATGATGATGCAGTCATCGGTTGATCCCACTCCTCTTTTGGGGGCTGAGGTGCCTTTAGACCATGTAGTCTCACAACCTATTCAACCATTGGTTGATAAAGTGGTCACGCCAATACAATCTTTGCCTAATCCCATTCTTCTCTTGGGGAGTGATGTGTCTACCGACTATTTTTTTAGCATTTCCAGTTCAATACTTTCAGAACAAGGGGGCATTTTGCTCATTCTGAGCACACCCCCTCCAAGCCCTAAGATGGTTTCCTTTGATTGGAATGATCTTGTTGAGCCTCATCTTCCTTCTTCTACACCTTTTCAAATAAGGGTTGAAGTTAATTCAACAAACATTTATCGATGTATTGTGGATGAAGGAGCCTCTACAAGTATTTTTTCCTCCTCTGTTTGGAATGTCTTGGGATCTCCCGAGCTTGTGTCTGCTTCGCATGAGTTGTTGGCTTTTGACAGATGTCCTAGTGAATATTTGGGGATTCTTCCTTAGTTTCCTATCTCATTAGGTGGGAATATTGACCTTGTCAATGTTATAGTGGTGCAAGGCCCATTAAATTTTAATATGCTTCTCGGGCGTGATTATGTATATGCTATGAACGTTGTGGTGTCTACACACTTCTAGGTGATGCATTTCCCTCACAAGGGAAGAATTTTCACTATCGACTAGCTGGCATCTGATAATCACCATCCTAATTCAGAGATAGTTTAGGCTACCCCTTTATATATTCCTAGTGTTCATGTAGACTCTACCCCACCACAGGTTAATTATGTGGCATCTTATCCTTGGAGGTCAATTGCTTCTGAGAAGGAACCTGTTCAATCATGCTTTCCTTCTCGAGACTTGGTCTAAAAAATTGATCCATTGGTTTGTCCAATGGGAGCATAGGAGCCCTTGCTTCCCCCTCTAGGTCCAAGTGATATTGATTCTCCTTTTGAGTCTGATCTCGTTGTTTGTAGATCCTCAAGCCCTAATTCTTGTGATTCTTCGTTGATAGACTTTGCCAGTCCTAATCAGAGCCTCCATCGTCATATGGAATATGGTCAGTTTACTTCACCCTTTGGGACTGTCGACCCTCGTTTGTGTGATTTCTCAGATTTTGAATTGCCTTTAGATGAGGCAATCCTTGAATCCATGCCTACGGTTTCTATACCATGGGAGGATTTACATAGTGGTTTGTGTTTTCTTCCCTTTTGGGAGACTTTCCAAGTTGACTATCGAAGAGACTCTTGGTCTGAGCTAAGAAGTGGGCTCTACCTTAACCAACTTCATACATGAGTCGTATCCCCCTAGAGTCTTATTTAATCCCTTTTCAAACTCTATAAACATGAAAAGATTTCTGAGCGATCTTATTGCCCTTCATGCTCACTAAACTAAAATTTGAATGAACATTTGTCCGATGGTAGTTCACCCCTTTTTCAGTCCGGATAGTCAATTGTATGAACAAAGGTATACTCTAGGAGCTTCGGTTCACTAGAAGAGTATTCTCAAGTATAATTTAAACCCTTTTTTGGGCCTGAGGGACTAATTTTACGAAAAAGGAACCCCCATGGAGTCCATAGTTAAGATCTTTTCAGACTCCCTAAAACTGAAAAGATTGTTGAGTGAGCTTGTTTCTTCACACTCGTTAAACCAGTCCAGAAGAACATCCCTTATGGAGTCCATAGTTAATCCCTTTTCAGAATCCTTAAATAAGAAAACATTTTTGAGTGATATTGTCTTTGCCACACTCTTTAAAATGGTTTTTAATAAATGTATTTTCGGTGCTAGTTTATCCCTTTTTCAAACCGACTAGACTACCTTCAAAAAAGGTACCCCAATGGAGTCTCCTTTTACACTTTTTCAGACTCTCTAAAATTGAAAAAACATCGACCTTAACTTTTTTGGGCTCGTTAAAATTACATTGAATGATGTTTTCATTGTGTTTTATTAATTGCATTTGCATTCCTGCATCTTTGGCCTAATGTCGGCTCCATGTTGCTCTCAACTGAACCATCTGAAGCATGCCTTATACGCAATCTTTGTATCACTTTGCCTCTGTGTCTTGACACCTTGAACCATGGAGGATTTTTCCCGAGTGTCCTTTTCCTGCATATGTCTCCTTTCTCTGAGCATCGGTGTGTTCCTTGTGCTTGGAACTAGTATGTCTATGACACTTGTTCCTCCTTTGTAACGTAGCATTCTTTTATTCTTTTTCAAGATTTTCATTTTTTTTAATTTCTTTTGTAAGTTAGTGTTTTGTATTGATTCTTGTCAAAAAAATACATTTGTCTAAGATGAAATTAGCCATGTGGTCATGATGCCCATGAGGTAAACCACCACACCAAATGTCCAAAAATTAGTATGGCCACGGTGCCCAGTTGGGAAACCACTGTTGCTAGAGTCGTGCCACTGAAAGTAAACTATGCTACAAGGCCACGCAGGGCCAAAATACATAATAGTGTAAAAGAAGATACAACAGTAAGGATGTTGAGCCAAGAAGTAGAAATCATGAAAAAACATTAAAAACCTAGTCCAAGCCGCGGCCCTGCGAAAACCTGTTTCACCGATGCTTTTCCTTTTCCACGTTCAACCATGGCCTGTCGAAGATCTTGAAGGAAAATCATCAGGGCATCCAATATTCTCCAGCGGTCAGCTTCCCTATTCTTGTGTGTTGAGCATTGCCAATTTGATATCCTCCATAGTCTTGAATTCCCCTTTACTCTTCCGAATGACCACCCTGTAGCCAGCTAGTCCCGGGTTTCCTTTGGAGGCTCCATCAAAATTAAGTTTAAAGAAGTTTTTGGGTGGATATTCCCAAAGAGTGGGGTTGGTTGTGTGTCTCGCAGCTACCATAGGACTTTATGGGGTTGGAGTGATATTTAGTCTCCATGATCTGAGGATGTTGTATTCATTTTGTGGGATTTGCAGGTCCTGCTCCATCCAAGGATGCAGCGATATGGTTTCATTGATATTGGTGTGGATTGTGGTCCAAACCTCTTCCCGCGTCCTAGTGATCGAATTGAAAATTCTTATGTTCCTCTCTTTCGATATCTACCATAGGATGAAGCCTGGGAGAAACTACCATATTCTATTGAGGATGGGAGAGTGAAATAGTGATCTTCTCCATTATACAATGGTTTCCTTTAGACCCATGTGGTTCTTGTCTGATGTTCTCATGATGCTAGTGCTCTGATCCCAAATGCATGAACTATAGGGGCAGAGGTTGAGGAGATGATTTTGGGTTTCTTCCTCTTGTCTACATAGCTAACACCAAGAGGGGCCAATGAAACCTCATTTCCTTAAGTTATCCCAAGTGAGGATGTTGTTGTGTGCCACTAACCAGAGAAAGGTGTTAATTTTTGGCCATGATTTCATATCCCATATTTTTCCTAATACCTCCTCTCGATCCAAGGTTCTGTGACCTACTTTTAACTAGTATGCTTCAAGGATGTTAAAGGCACCTGTGGTGGAGTGGCCCCACCTAAGAATGTCCTTCCCTTGTTGGCTTAAAATTTTCCTTGAGGCAATATGCGCTTGTAGGGGTCGAAGGTTGAATGTCGGGGGAATATTCAGGTGCTTGTGGGAGTTTTTCTAAGTACGCCATAATTCCCCTAGATCGAAAGGATTCCAAATGTCAATGAATCTATGAAGTCGTGTAGAAGTTGTAAGTGGAATTAGGTATCTGATATTTGGATCTGTATTCAAGGCTGGGAGTTGTTTCCACTAGTCACTCCAAAATTTTGTCGATGATCCATTTTGTAGTTCCCAGAATGAATGGTCCATGATGAGTCCTTGGTTGTTTTAGGCCACATTCTAGATGATCGATCCTATGCTTTGACCATTCCACCTGATGGGTTCTTTTTCTGGGGTTGTGGGGGTGTATTTCTTTCTCCAGAATCGTGCCTAGAGATATTGAGGTATTTTCAACCATCTCCACCAGATTTTAGCACTGAGGACTTTGTTGAGAATGGATGGGTCACGTATACCGAGGCCTCCTGCTTTTTTTGGGGTGCAGACCTTTTGCCAACTTACCAAGCAAATTTTGCATCCTTCCTTGATGCCTTGCCACATAAAGGTTCTTTGGATCATTCGTAAGGTGATGAGGATGAAAATCGGGGCCACCAAGGCTGAGAAGGTGTAGGTCAGGAGAGCTTGGAGGACTGATTTAAGGAGAATGAGGTGCCCAAGCATATTGAGGGAGTGAAAGGTCCAAAGGGAGAGTCTCTTCCTGAAACTAGACAACAAGGAGTCCCATGAGGAATTCCTGAGTGGGTTATCAATGAGGGGGGTGCCTAGGTAGACTGATGGTAGGATGCTGCGGGTGAAGCCTAGGATGAGAGTGAGATGGTTTTGGATAACTAGAGGTGTGTTGAAGAAGATGACTTGGGATTTGGTTAAGTTCACTTCCATGTCTGAAGCTTCACATAAGAGATCAATGATGGATCTAAAAAACTGGGCTTCTCTGGTAGTGGATAGTCCCATAAGAAGTATATTGTCTACAAATTGGCTATGAGAGATGGGGGGAGAAATGCCATGGGGGTTGAGGCCCGAGAGAGAGTGGTCCTTGATAGCTACTTTAAGTGTGTGGTTGAGCCCTTCTTCCATAAGGATGAAAAGGAAGGGCGAGAGGGGGTCCCCTTGTCTTATTCCTCTTAAGGGGCAGAAAGGTTTGGAAGGGATTCCATTGATAAGGATGGAAAATAGTGTTGAAGAGGTGAGGTTGAAAATCCAAGAGACCGAAGTGGTATCAAAGCCAAAGGCTAGGAGAGAAGATTTCAAGTAGCTCCAACTTAACTTGTCAAAAACTTTAGAAAGATCTAGTTTTAGGAGCATACCTTGTGTTTTGGTAGAGTGAAGGGAATGGATAACTTCATGAGCTAGGATTACACTATCCATAATTTGATGACCTTCTACATAGCCATATTACTCTGGGGAAATTAGGAGTGGTAGAATGGGCTTGAGGCGGGTTGCAATGATCTTTGTTAGGAGTTTGTAAATGACATTGCAAAGGGCTATGGGTCTAAAATGTGTTGGAGAAGTGGTGTTGTTCTCTTTAGGGATGAGGGTGAGAAACATTGCATTGAGGGCTTGGAGGACCTTTTCATATATTCTAGAGTCCTCAATGATTTCCCACACATCCTCACAGATAATGCCCCAACAGTAGTGAAAGAAGTCTGAAGTGAAGTCGACTGGTCCAGGGGCCTTGCCGAGTGAAGTGGCCTTAAGAGACTGATATACCTCCTCTTGAGTGATTGATCTCATCAGGGATTCATTTTTCTCCTTGGTGACCTCCTTGGGTATGTGCTTGAGGATAGAATCGATGGCCTGCAAACGATTTGTTGGGGGTTCTGTAAGACGAGATTGGCAGTAGGTAATTAATTCCTTTTCCATATCAGTATGTTGTTGAATTTATGTACCTTGCTCTAAAATTAGATGGGTGATGCGATTGGTTTGGTGCCTCTAGACCATGGATCTGTGGAAGAATTTGGTGTTTTTTCCCCCTCTTTCAGCCACAAGATGCGATATTTTTGTCTCTAGAGAACTTCTTCCTACACTTTTCTTTTTGTGATCTGGTTGTGATCTGGTTGTTGAGGAGTGTTTCCTATGTTTTTAGAACTTTCATTAGACCCCGTGTCCAGATATGATGCTGTAGTGTTTTCATTTGTTGTTGTAGAAGCTCCCATGCTTGGAAAATATCACCAAAGGTGGACTTGTTCCAGATTTTGAGGTGTTGCTTGAGGTTATTTATTCTTTATTGAAATTTGTACATTGAGGTTCCTGTTTGGATGGCTGCCTCTTCCCACCAAGATTTGATGTTTTCTTGGAAATCTGGGTGAGTCAACTAGAATGTTTCAAAATGGAAAGGTTTTATCCCTGGGGTGTCATTGATGTTGAGGGTTAGAAGAATTGGCTAGTGATATGAACCCATGGTATCGATGAATGTAGCATTCCATGCTAGACCATCCATCATGATGGCTTTAAAAATTAGGAAGCGGTCTAGCCTACTGGATACATGTTGAGCCCCCAAGCATCTGTTGGACCAGGTAAATGACCCATTGTCTATTTTAACGTCAATGAGGTTTAGTAGGCCTATGGTATGGTTAAAGAGAATGATGTCATTTCCCAAGGAGCGTTTGCCTCCATTTTTTCCTCCAACCCCGTGATAATATTGAAATCTTCCCCGAGGATCCACCTTTGGGGGCCTAAGTGTTTTGCTACCCATTCCATGTGCTAGAGGAATGCTTCTTTGTCCACTGGTCTGGGGAATCCATAGACATTTGTGATGTAGCCTTGCTTGTTTGAACCAATGAGGAGAAAAGAGGTTGTCATGGTCTGTTTGGAAGTAAAACCGTTGTCAAGTAGAATGGTGGTTGGATTCCAGAGCAGTGCAAGACCTCCTGCTACACCATTAGCATCCACTTCCACATGTTGTGCCTATGTCCAACATCATTGAAGCATTGTCTATGCCTCTGTTCCCACACATTTCATTTCCTGTAGGAGTAGTATGTCTTGTTGTTCCTTCATGATTTTGTCTTTGAGCAAGGTTTGTTTTCTCTTTGCGTTAAGGCCTCTTATGTTCCAAGATAGTATCTTCATGAGGAAGGTGGGGATTGGAGGGGGGGCAAGCTGTCCAAGATCAAATGAATTTGAACTGAGTTGACAAGAACGTTATCGATGTCCTAGATGAGTTAGTGTTTCAGTTTCCTGCCTCTCTTTTTCTCCTCCTTTGTAGTTTTGCGTTGTTCCTTGGAGGTTTCTTTTTCTATTCCCAGGTTTGTGCTGGCTAGGGCTTTACCTCCTGCAGAAGATTTAAGGAAGACTTTGTGCACCTTGTGCAGTTGGTTGGGTGGTATGGTATACAACTATTGCTCACGATAGGCTTGTTCCATATGCGCCATATCGATACCTTCCAGCTCTTGATCTTCCAAGTTTGTGTCTAGATCCCCCATTTCCATCCTAAGAGTGGTTGGAAGGGAGGTCGCCATGACTAGTGGTTGTGAGGAAGAAAGGATAGGAGGATCTTGCATGACAGGGATTTGACCAATTGCAGGGGTTTTCAGAGGGTTAGTAAAGGATGAGGGGGTATCCAACAGGGTTTGAAGGGAATCAAAATATTTCTTGGTAGCAGGTCCAGTAGGGGCCTAGGGGGGTGCCCTTCTCTCCTAGTGCTTTCGAAGATCTGTGACCTGGGTGAAGTCATCCTTGGGTTTGTCATATTCCTCCTGAGCTAGATTGGGGGGGTTATTTAAAGGGAATTCTCGAAATAGGTTTACAAGCTCGTGACACTTACGACATCAGAAGCAGATGTGCTCATAATCTAGGGTTTGAGACCATTCCTTGTCTTGGTAATCTAAGATAATGGTTCTAGGGAGGCGTTTCAATATATTTAAATAAACACAGATGCATGTATAACAAGTGTACCTTCATTGTTTTGTTGACTCCGAAGCTTTGACGTAGCTACCAATGGTGTTTCCAATCCCTGCGAGGATCTCCTCCAACCAAAATTCCTATTGGAGCGGGTATAGCCTTAGCCAAACTAGAGTGTGGGTGAAGTCTTCCTTTTCCAGGCTGAATCTCTATGTCCAGAATCGGAGAAACAAGCATGCCAATATGTAGAAGTATGACCCCCCTTTGAATATTCGATTTATGTCCTCCAGATTATGCAATATGATCATAAAGAAGCCTTTTGATCCTAATTGGAGGTTGTAATGACCCTTGGGTTTCCACCAATGGTGAATCCATTTGACCAGGTCTTTTTCAAAAGGCCATAACCCCAGGAATTTACCTATCAAAGAAAAATATCTAATATATTGTTTCTGATCCTCCATTCTTGGCGAGCTGATCATATATTTAGGAGCTATCAAGGCTTGTGGAATTCATTTTCTGAGTTCCCAGGTGCATTTGGCTCTTGGTTGAATGGTTTATGGGTCGATGTCCATCGGTTTTTCCTTCGGCATTTCATCCTCCCAGATTAATTTCTGCATGTCGTCCAGGAGTTTGAAGGTTGGACGTTTGAAGTGAGTGGAGTCGTGCTCCTTCCCTGTGACAATACTATAGGAGGGGGCTGAGGGCCCCCCTCCCTTGGCCTCCATGGTCGCGGCTATGGAATAAATGTGGTGGATGGTGGCAAGTTTTAGAGAAAAACCATAGTGTGTGTTTTCGTTTATACAAGTATTTTTAAGCTTTCAAAAATTATTGAAAAAGACAAAAAAATCAAATATACCCCAAAAAGAGGAAGGGAAAAGTATTTTCTTTTTATTGGCAGCACAATGAGTCGCCCTTGGACAAGGAACATCCTTTAATTTGTTCATCAAGCTCTGGGATTTAATATGACCTTAGGAAGTTGTTCTCGCTACATAGAGCCATATCCTCCTCCATTTGATTATCCTTCCAAGCATATGTAGAGTTCAAGTTTCCTCCAACATCATGAACTTATGTCAATACCATGCTGCCTAAGTCTCATCATTTGTCATGCTTTTGTCCAAGGGAAGTTTTACTAAACTTGAGTAAGCCCTTTTGCAGTTTGTATCTTGTCCTCATGCTTAGCCACCCCAAAAGACCAATCAAGTCCTCGCTCAAAATCAATGAATTTCTCTGCTTGATCACTGAGATCCTCTTGTATGTTCCCGATGAGCCGTTGAAGACCTTTGGGTAGTGAATTCATACACTAATATTACACTCCTACCTAAGTTTTGAATATCTCGAAGTTGTTTCTTGATCTATGAAGGCCTCATCTCCAGCCATCAGGCATCATTAACTTCTTAAATATGGATACTATACATGTATATCTTTTGATTTTGAGATGTATATCCATTGTGTATTGCTCATGACTAAAATTTATATAGTTATATGACATGGATATGCAATATATTTGATTGGCATCCATGATTTTATTTCATCCTGAGCATGGGTATTCCCGCCTCAGTTAGACAAATTATCATTTTGCAGATGGCACCTCTGGAAATCTGGTTTGTGGGATCACTCGCTTCGTACATTGGTGAAGATTTGTAATTTATTTCGGCCATCAGATGATCTTCTGACACGGAAGAGGATGACTACCTCTTCTCTAAAAAAAAAAAAATCTCAACACAGGCACGCTACTCACACTTCAGCATCCTACGTATGTATGTGGGCTATCCAAAGGCAGGGCACGTATGTACA
This sequence comes from Picea engelmannii, assembly GCA_009831015.1. Taxonomy (NCBI): domain Eukaryota; kingdom Viridiplantae; phylum Streptophyta; class Pinopsida; order Pinales; family Pinaceae; genus Picea; species Picea engelmannii. The sequence goes on along the minus strand of ML783816.1, from coordinate 587,180 downwards.
TGTGCAGGCCCACCACAGGCCGCGTACACATAGGGATGTCCTGGAGGGCTAAGTCCAAAAATGAGATCCTTTGATCCTCCACTATATTTTCTTCTATGCTAACCATAAAGATGTCAAGTTATGAGGTACCATCGTATATCGGGTGTTCTCTGAATTCGGTTCCAACCCATCTAGTTTCTCTGACACTTGTGCATATTCTTGAAAATATTTCATATGAACCTTGCTGCCAACTATCAAATGCCAATTCTGAATCTTCATTCGTCGATTGTATGCTCCTCCAACTTACTGATCCATCAGCAGTAGGATTTATGTACTCTTCTTTCATTCTTGTTTTTATAGTATACAACTAATCCAAGTCTTTTCCCTCCATATTGTTTTATGTTGGCTCCGTGTATCGAGGGCCTACATATGGATCCAAGGGTTGAATAACTTTTATTCCGTCTTCCTCAAATGTCATAGTGTATTTATTTAGGTCAATCACTGCATAGTTATCATAAGCCCAATAAATACCAAGTAGTGCAGGATAAGGGTCCTTGTCCCCCATGATTTCGATCACCTCAAAATTAGCTACAGTATTTACTCCCGCGACATATATTTCCACATTCTCTAGTCTTCCTATTGGAAAAATACAATATTTATTGGCCATTCTTAGCTGGATTGGGGAATATGTCAACTGGGGTTTTCCTAAAGCTTCCCAAGTCATTTTAAGAAGTATATTAACATCGGATCCTATATCTAACATAACATCCTTAATCTAAAAATCATATAGATGGGTTGTTAATCTAAACTCTTTTCCGATCTGTACTTTCATTCTTTGCACTCTTTGAGTATTCTTCTTAGGGAGATTAGTCCTTATTATAGTTTTTGGATATTCTTCAATTCCTAGGACTAGGTATAGGGCATTGCGCAACTTTTCTGTCAACTAGTCATTCCCAAGAATATCAAAAAAAGTTGAAACCAAAGGTCAACTACATTTTGTGGTTGCTTAGGTTGTCTCATCGAGATTACAGGGTTTCAGGGTGTCGGGGGTGAAGAAGGTACTTGCACGATATTAAGGTAAATGATAGGCTAAGGGGGTATTTATTTCATCTCAAGGCCAGGGATTCTCTAGAATACTTCTATTGCACTTCTAAATAATATCTTATGCTTCAGAGGATCATATGTGTCCTCCTTAGGTGTTGTTTTCTTGATTTGAGGTAAATTATCAACATCTACGCTAGTCTTTGCTCCTCCTTGAGTAATGATATTAAGGTTGGGTATTTTCCTCTAATGATTCTCTTTATCCCTGAAATGATAATATTAGTTCCTTGTTTCCATACCTAATCTTCCCATTTCGTAATTATCTTTGGGTAGTCTTCAGTTGTGTTCCCATTGGTTCTGCAGTGAGAGCATCATGGTTGCCTCAGGGGAGGGAAATATCTAGCAATGTGGCCTTTCTCATCACATTTGTAGCATCTACTTGGTCCTACTCCCTGGGTTATTCCTCCTATGAATTATCCTCCATCTCCACCTCCTCGACCTCTTCTCGGTCTCTGAGGGGTTTCATTCACGTTGAATGATGTTCGATCCAGTCTGTCCGCAAGTGCATCCAATTCTCTACACTGCTTTGTAGCATGTGTGGTATATGCGCAAAAATCACATTGTACATTATTCAATATTGTTTAATAATTCTGAATAATGGAGCACCGTCTTGGCCCATGCCCATGGATTCAAAAAATATCGCAATAATCAAATGACGACACTGCTTGATTACATGGAAAAGTATGATATGGGGTTGGGGTATCGAATGGAAAATTCGTGAATACTTGCACAAATCCTCCCATGGGTCCTAGTGAGGGTCCCATTGGATTCTGAGGAGGCCCCATTCCCCTCATTTGTGGAAATTATTTCACCATATGTCCTTATGTGTAACATCAGGTACACCAGACTTGTAGTCGTCCAGGTCTGGGTATCGTCAATTCTTAAATATTCTTTGTGAGCGCTGATATTTTCCCTTGTAGTTGCGCCAAATTTTCATCTGTTGGGTCTTATTGGACAAATCGGTAAGTGTGGACACAAACTAATCTCCCTAACTTCCACAGGAAGCTAGAAAAAAACAAGACAGAATACAAGCTTCACCTTAGACTTCATTGTCATATAAACTAGTTTAGAGAGGTATAAGTGACATACATTTTAAATGATGCTTCATCCTTGTTGCTCCATATTTAGGTTTTCAAGATGGTGAACCTGTTTAATAAGCACAAACCTACAAAGAGAGAGAGAACAAAGATATATATATTCCAATGAATTCTATGTATAAGATCAAGGAGTTATAGAATAAAATCTAAGACACCTTTATAGGGAAGAAATGTATTGTTTCATTATATTAAATGGAAAGTGGAGAATAAAAACCATGCCTTGATGTTGCAAGGTCCCTTTAAATGGCTATTTTATCCAACACACACACACCTTTTCTCCAATTCCTTTGATGAAGATGATCCACAATCTGACTTAGAGAGATAAAGCAAAGCTATCTCAACTATAATCTGTAGTAGAACTCTTCATGCATATGGAAGCCCTTGCAAACCTTATCATTTTCCATAAGATATCCCTATTTATATAGAGTGAAGGAGGGATGGTTGAGGATATTAGGATGATCCCACTAAATCAGAGAAGCGAGTAAGATGCAAACTGATCAGAGGCCACCTCATCTTCTAGAAGATTCCCTTCTAGAACATTCGTGAATTTTGACTTTTCCTTTTCTTAAGAATCATCGCACCCTGTGCACAGGAATTCTGTGATAATGTCGTAGTCCATATTTGGTGCAGAGTGAGATGATCAAGCATCACCGCACCCCAAGCATAGATCAGGATGGGACAATCTTCCTTGTCATGGTTTTTTAGAGAAGAAAGGCAAACCACTTTTCTCATAGAGAAAGTCTCTTTTAATATTTTCAGGGAACATGGAAATGAGTTAAGCACATGTCGTCAGTTCATCACTAGGGTGAAAAAAATAATTTGTAATAGAATGCCCCCCAAAGTATGAAGCTGGAACCTTTGATAAATGAAATATTTTGTAGAATGTGTGTGTCAAAAACAAGGAGCGCATCGATCAAGAGCTTGCAAACAATCAATCATATGCATAATAATATACCATCTTCTGAGGTAGGCATTCCCATACTCAGACTAAAAGTGACTCTAATCATAAGTGTCAAGTGAGTCATGGCCACTAAACATACAGTGTGGATCTATGTCATCAATATTCAACATAGCCACAAGAAATACACTCTGGATATATGTTCTAAAAGAATTCAAATTTGGACATAGCCATGAGACATACCTAGTGGATCTATGTGTTAGTACAAACTTATGAATACTTCGTCGCAAGCTAGAATGATATGATGAGATCCAGGTTCTTCATTTCCATCGTCTCTAAGTACAAATCTAGACATTGGATTATAGGTGTCGAAGTCAAACATGGTAGAAACCACTTGATTACCAGTCCTTAATGAAAATCGTTAAGAAGTGCGAAGTAAATCACCATTGATGTCAATGAATCCCAAGGTACTCTAGTACAATCCAATGACTATGAATAAATGAGTTGAATTCGAACACTCGATGGAATATTCCAATCAGGGGTCAGTGATGTGAACCCACTATTGAAAGTGAAGAAACCTGCCATTGAGGCATGCAGGCTCTAAGGTACTAAATGATTTCTAAGTCTTGTTCCCAGATAATGAGTTGAATTCGACAAGAAAAGACTCATCATAGGAGGGCCTTAATGTATCCCCCATCAATGACAAAAAATATTTAACATATTTGAAGTATATCAGAGTATGAAGGGACTCGGGATTGACTCATGGAAGGCCGACATGGTAGAAAATTTATAACTGCAGATGGCCAACTCGATAGATGGCTTGTTAAGGTTGGACTTCTCTTGAACATATGAATGACATGAAAGTTGTCTTGGAAGCATTGACTCAAGGAGGACCCAACATATGGAATTGTGTATGGTCAAATGAGAGACAAATGTATTTTCCAACCTAGATACAATGATGAACAGGGGTGTCATGTTCAAGAGAGACTATTACTTCCACTAACACAAATACAAAGATACATTTCTTTCCCAATTTTCCCCCACCATTTCTGGCGAGTACCTCTTTATTTTTACACAAGATTGAGGAGGATAACATATGCTTGTAAATGTAACATCAACCTTCGGATGAGTCCCTTGGAGTATGTTTAAAGAAGCCTAAGAAGGAGTGGTTCGATCTCATATGGATGTTTCTATGCTTGTTTAACGATTCCAATGAACGAAAACTGAGGGGATTTTCATTTGTAGAGATTCTAAAAACAACTTAAAGAGAACTCCATAAATTCTTTTTTCCTAAGTTAGTCTGATGAGACTGAAAAAGATATAATATACCACTCATCAGACATTTTCTTCAAATAATTTTACGAGTGTGAAAATAACAAGGTCGCTCGACTATATTTTCGTGTTTGGGGAGTTTGAAAAGATCTTAAAGGATACTTCATAAGTTTCATTTTTCGTGTTACCAATGCGAGTTTGGAAACACAAAAAAAGATTACTCGATTGCATTCTCATGGTTTCATGAGCGTGAGAAAGAATTAAGATTGTGCTCAGAGTTTTTCCTGAAAAACCCTAAATGCATTATGTACATAAGAAAAATACACAAAAACAATAAAAAATGGTGGACCCATGTCAAATGTCTCGTCCTTATACCTTTCAATATGTAATAGAAAATAGTTCACAAAGTTAGTTAGACTTTGGGGCATGGGTAAAATATAACAAATAATTAAATTTTGCAACAAAATATGGTAAAAAACAATAAAATAGGCTAAAAAAACCATTTTACCATTTCATTTGCAATTTTTACCCAAATAGTTCCCAAAACCCTCTTTTTATCCCAAATTTCAATTGTCAATTCCAAAGTGCCTAGTGGATCATTTCGCAAACCGTCTCCATCAAAAAGGTAATTGTCTGCCTTTTTATCTTTTCATGGTTTAAAATTTTGTTTTTATTGGTTTATTGTTGAGTTTGGGTTGATTTTTTGGGGGTACCTGTGCTTTCAAATCATCACAGGCCCACAGTATATGAATTGCAATGATATGGAATCGTCATAGGGGGCTCAAAGACAAGGTGTGATGACATCACTCTTCATGAAAGAAAACCCCTGCGATGACCACAACTCATCTTTTGAAAAGATAAAAAGATCCAGGAACACTTCCAAGAATGGATTTTTTATGATTCTAATTCTCTTTTGATGTTCCTTTGTAGTCTTTCCTTGGTCAAAATTATTGAGTGGTGAGAATGAGAGCATGACGAAGAATACTATTTTGTCGGGAATGACCCAGGTGCAGTTATGGAACATAGGCAATGTGGATTAGTCATGTTATTTAAAATTCAGGGCATGAGATCCAAACTGAGGTTGCTAGAGTATCTAGTTCACATGTGGGATGTGAAAAAACAAGTTTTTCACGTGGGTGTGCATACACTCATATTGGATATAGAGGACATTTAATTTATGACGGGTTTATCTCGCCTAGGATATCAGGTGTCACTCTTGGGAAGAAGGAGAAGAGGAGAACCCATGGATTACTGTGTTTCTCATCATTGTGTGTCAGGTACAAAAAAACATGGTGGAAAGGTGGCCATCAGAGATGTTTGGGATTTACCATTGTGGACCATCCTTTATACGATTACCCGGATGGTAGGGAGTGTAGCTCCCCACATGGAATTTCAAATCCACTTTCAGTATGCCATAGAGTGCATGGAGCCCAGGGTATTCAACTGGTGTGATGGTGTCTTGAAGAACATGAAAAATCAACTGACAAAGTGTCAAAATGGTCGTTGAAACAATTTGGTTACAAGCCCATTTTGGTGTCCTTCTTCTTAGAGAGGGTCCCCATCTTACATCTACAGGTAGAGTGGGACATACCTGCTCCATAAGATCCATGGATGAGAAGGTGGGTGGACTTGATGGATCATTATGGTGGCATTCCTATCGTCAAGTATGAAGATGTTTTCTTCCAATGGCTGAGAAATCAGCTAATCATGGTGGAGGACTATGCATACACCAGGACAGACTTTCATGGGGATCCTGACTTAGCTCTTCCCGAGGGATCTCAATGGGGAGACATAGGTAAGAAGGAAATTTTCATTATATGATGTTTAATATTTTAATTATATAAAAAAAATTGTCATTTATCCAAGACTAATCAAGTGTTCTCAATAATGTACATGTGGCGCCCTATCATCCTCCAAGACATTCTCCCATTCATAAGCGAGGAGAGATATGTCTCATGGAAGGAGTTGTTGTTGCATATCTGGAGGTGATTGAGTAGAACCTAGAGGGGTTAACTGTGAACATCCCTGATGCCATGGTGGATGAACTTCCTCGACACTATCAATGACATACAGTTGGTGTATCTTCATCTATTGTTCGACTGCTCTGTAGAGTGGCACGGACAGTTGTTTGTTACAATGAGCAACATCCTTGATGCTTTTGTACATGAAGCCATCAACTTCACTATTTTGATATTTTGGTCCTTGGACAAACACTTTTTGTAACTTTTTGTCGTATTAATACAAAGTTCCTATCGACTTACTTGTCTTTTTAAAATGTGTGATTGGGTTTATAAATGTCTCAAATTTCTATCTAACACATAATTAGTGAATTCATCTTTCAATGTATTTAGATATCTAGGAATATGTTGATATTCAATTTAATCAAAATTTCTTTCCATGAGGCAAATTCGTAAGTATACCAATAACAAAGTAGGACTTCGGATGGAATAAATGTTAATCAACTGCAACACTACTAATTGTGAATCAAGTCATAAAATAATATGACATATGCCAAATGAAATTGCATCAGTTAACAATTTGATAACTACACTGAATTATGTGATATTATTAGTTGCAAGACCAAGGAAAAGACCATGTAGACTGATCAACTCATTTGTAGGTGCATAAATTCCCCATGCAGTAGAAGCTAGGTTTTGATTACTACAACTAGCACCATCAACAAAGACGATATAGGGTATCCAAGACACTGACATATGGAAACCAAGCACAATGCAAGGTAAGCAACTAGAAGGCAGAATAAAAACGAAAAAAGAATACTAGAGTATGATACACTAAAAATACACATCACTCATGAAAACATAGTTTAAGAATAGTACTTCTTCAAGTAAATCCCATTTATGGGTTCACTCAGAGGAATTCCATCATAATATACTAGCTCGTAAGCCCCTTTCTCTAACACTCATTTCACAATATAAGGGCCATGCCACATAGGCTCGAATTTATTGTCCCCTAATAAGTCACAATCTTGTTCATAAAGAAGAACTAAATCACCCTAAACAAAACATGTGGTTTGACATGCTTGTCATATTGAGATTTGAAACGCTTCTTCTGAGTTTCAATAACTAAGGTAGCATCATGACGAGTCTCGTCTAATTGAATCAAATACAAGAGACATTCTTCTTCAACAGAGGTGTTAGGGAGAAGTTCTACAACTAGTTTCAAATATGGGATTTCACATTCAATCGACATAATCGCTTTAATACCATATACTAAATGGAAAAGTGTGAACCCCATGGTAGACTTAATGGATGTCTGATAGGCCCATAATTCTAAAAATAGCATCGTGTGCCAGCTTGACTTGTGAATTCCTACCATCCGTCAAAGCATAGTAGTGAGAATTTTGTTGATTACTTTAACCTGGCCATTGGCCCGTGGATAGTAAAGGGTTGAGTTTTCATGTTGAATACCCCACTTATCTGTAATTTCGGACATCATAAAATTTCAAAACTGACTATTGTGGTCAATGACGATGGATTGAGGGACACCAAATCTAGTAACGATATGGTTGAATATGAACAATGTTGCATTTTTCCCGGTATTATCAAATGTAGGCATCGCCTTGGCCCACTTAGTTAAATAATACACATATACGATGATGTATCCATTCCCCTCGTTCGAGTGAGGGTTACATGTCATGAAGTCAATTCCCCATTTAGTGAATGGACCAATGGAAACTACAAGGTTAAGAGGAGCAGGATGATATCGGATCTTATTTTTGTATGTTTGACAAGCATGGCATTTTTGGACGACAATAATGCAATTCTTAAATAATGAAGGCCATAAGTAACCAGCTCGTAAGATCTTTTGGGCAGTGGCATACCCATACATATGACTTCCACATGCTTCAAAATGAAATTCATTCAAATCTTTCTCAGCTTCATCATAGGTGAGACATCGTTGAAATATGGAATCAATACCACAGCAGTAAAGGGTATCATCAATGATAATGTATTGACAGGCTTGATACTGAATACGATGACACTCTATACTAGAAATATTGGGTCTGAAAGTTTTGGTTTGGAGATAAATGATAATGTATCCATACCATATGTTGTCAAAACTTATCATAAAGAGAGACTCATCAGGAAAGGAATCTTCTGCCACAGTTTCTGTCTCAGTAGAGGGAAGGTCACATAACAATTCGATAAAAACAAAATACTTATTTGACTTGGCTCGCTCAAACTCCAAATAAAATTCCTAGAGAATAACTATCCATTTGGATTACTTCCCCCCCAACAATTGCCGAGTAAGGATGTGTTGCATGGGGTTGCAATAAAAAATAACTATGGTTTTGCGAAATAATATGTACTGGTGAAAACATTGAACATCTTGAATAGTTGCCAAGGCCAGTTTCTCCATGTGAAAATATTTGGTTTTAGTGGTCGTGAGACTCTGACTTAAATAATAGATAATATGTTTATCATGCGAATCATCCTGTTGGACTAGAACCATCGTGATGGTAGAGTCTAAAGTAGCTAAGTACATGAAATAATCTCGACTATAATTGGGTGGAAATAATAGTGGTGTATGGGTTAAGGCAAGTTTCAAAACTTCAAATACTTTTTTGGCAATGTCATCCCATACAAAATCGCAACCCTTTTTAAGAAGTAGAGTAAAACATTTCGTTAATTCAACATAATTGGGGATGAATCGATGTAAAAATTTTGACTTACCTTGCAAACTTTGGAGTTGGCATAGCGTAGAAGGAGGAGGCAAATTGAGGATAGCTTCAACCTTTAGAGGGTCCACCTTAATCCCATGTGTAGACACAATCAAACCAAGAAGTCGTTCGGACTACACATAAAAACCACATTTATGTGAATTCAATCGTATGCAATAATAATGACAGCATAGGAAAATGGCCTGTAAATGTGTCGGGTGATCTTAACGACGCATAGAATGTGTCGGTAAATCGTCTAGGTAAGGTTGTACAATGTGCTTAATGTCATGAAAAGTGTAAGACATAGCGCATTGAAAAGTCGTACCGACATTCTTGAGACCAAAAGGTATTTTCCAGTATGTGAAGGTTCCCCAAGGGAAAATAAAAGAAGTCTTATGTTGATCCACAGGTAAAATATTGATTTGATTATAGACAAACAAACCGTCCATCAAGGAGAATATTTCACTCTCGGCACAGTCGTCAACGATCTGGTCAACAAAAGGGGTTGGATAATTGTCTTTGGGACAATATTTGTTGATATCCCTATAACATACACAAACACATATCATGTCTTGCTTCTTCATAACTGGAACAAGATTAGACACCCAATCAGTCAAAGCCATTGGATAGACAAAACCATCTTTAAGAAGTTTTTCGACTTCAATCTTAATAGCAGCAGCTTTGCATGGATGCATTAGGAGAAATCTTTGTCTAATAGGTTTATCATTCAGGTAAGTCTTAATATAATTTACAACAATATCTTGAGAAATGCCAGGAATCTCTTCGTAACTCTAGGAAAAAACGTCATGAAATTATTGGAAACAAGCTTTGTAAATTCAGACCTCATCAGCAGAACATGAGGCACAGATGTGAACATTTTCCATGACCCCAAGTTTAATCGAAATATTGTTAGAAAACCAGGACCGCAAAGAAATAAAATAAAACAAATGCGGAAACAAAACACAAAAGATACACAATACAAGAGAGACACAGATTTACGTGGTTCACCCAGTGTGGGCTACGTCCACCGAAGAAATTTCCATGCACTTCCTTTATTATTATCCAACAAATGAAGGGATATAACCTACAGAAAAACCCATTGTAACTTCCTCTTCTTTCTCTCACAGTCTCATCTCTCATAATACAATACTCTCCATATTGCATAGCCGCAATACATTTCTCTCATAACAGAGGGTTGCCTTCTAGGGAAAAAAACCCTAACATAATTTCTACCATTAGATCTACGACCTTATAATGAACGGTCCAGATTTACAATGAAATTACGATATACATTTACAAGGCAATTTTTCCTTCGAGGGCTTCGCCCCGAACCCCCCAGCCGGGGGGATAGCCCCCTTGGACCCCGCAGAAGGGGTACCCCCCCATCTGCACTCCCCCGCGTGGAAGAGTGTACATACTTCTAGGGTGTAAAGTCTTCATGGGGTATAAACACAGCTGAAAGCAAGGACCTCTAAATCAGAAAGATAAACAGGCTCCAAAAACAACAAATATCTATAGGGATGGTAGGTGAAATGTTACCCAATTTACCTTCATACAAAACATCACGTGTTGGTTCAGGAATAGAGTAAATAGTATCAACAGTAGATGAATTTGAAATCCGTTGATAACTCTCTATGGTCTTGGGTTCCAGGAAGAGAATAGAACGATGATTCCCATCATCCCATGGGGTATATTCCATAGACATGATTGTCATGATCATATCATCAGTGTGAAACACCATGTGAAACGGATCTGGATACGTGTCTAAGAGAGAATGAGGACAAGGAGTTTTCGATTGAATAACTTGATAAGCCAATTCTACTGGACTCAAAGGAATTTGGTCTCCGTAACAAAGACAATCATCATAGCTAGGTAATATCCAAGGGTCGTAAGACTCAGGGGTTTCACCAATAGTGGTTGATATCATGTTAATAAAAGTGACAAAAAGAGGAGGAGTATTAGGTGGTGGAATGGGAAATACACCCATTAACGATTAATCCTTTAGAAGACCCACACCGACAATCTCATAACTGGGAGGTGTTTTCGCAATGAGAGGTACATTAATAGTACCTGAATCGAAATTAAAGAAGGCAAGTTGATTGACAGTAACAACGTTTCCTTGGTTCGAGAAACACATCACATGAAAAAGAGTAGAAACCACTGCTCGCATGGAATCAATCTGACTATGACCAAGTAGAAGGCTGTAATCGAGAGGTGCATCAAATATCTCAACCTCAATAGTAACCACGTTGCCTTCTAACGTAATAGACAATGAAGGAATAACACCATAAGGTTTAAAACTTGTATGGTTAAAAACTTTTAGAGTATTGTGTGACTCGTTAAGGGCAGGAGAGCCAATGGATTTCCAACTAGTGATGGACATGATGAAATTTGAAGATCCTTCGTCAATAACGGTGCAAAAAATATTATTATTTTCCACAACAACTTGTATTTGAAACACTAATTGAGGAGGAAGCTTGAGGAGGAAGCCTTGTAATATGATCTTCCAAGGAAAATATTATCAAGTTTGTATCGGTAGGATCAATTCCACCAATATCCTTTAACGGTGCCTTCCGTTGCATAGGAAAAATTTAAAGGATTTCAAGAGTCGACATTGCAGAAGGTTCCTATGGAAGGTCTTCTACAATACTGTAGTTTTTAGCAGCATGTGCTCGAGGATTAAACAACGACTTACGAACAACACCCTTAGGAGGAGGACGAAGAACTGTATCTAGGATCAATCATTCTAGATGAAGAGGATTGTTAGGAGTTGAAGTTGGTGGAGGAGGTTGAACCAACGGAGGTGGTGAATCATCAACTTTCTCTTTCAAAGGAGAATAATCTTTGGCTCGCGTAGCGACTGCAACTTCATTCTTATTGGAGTCACCAGTACACATAAGTACATAAGACGTGATAGAGAGAGAAGGTTGGTAATGAATGACCAATTGGTCATGTTTCTGAGAAGGAAATGGTTGTTACAAAACGACGGTTGTAAGAGGTGTCCCAGTCCCTTGCAGGAACTTAGTAACCTCAGCACATCATGGACATTTTTTCGTATAATGATCCTCACCACAGATAAGGCAATGATAACGAGGTTTGTGCTTGTCTTTTTCATCACCAGGTTGAGTCTTGGGTTTATTATATTGTTGATTATTATTTTTGTCCTCTTTATTCTTATCATTCCTTTTCGTTTTATTTTGATTTTTACCGATAGGTGTAGATTGAACCGAATTAACTTCAGAGGTTTCACCGAGAGAAGGATTCAGAGGGGGATTATTTTTTACATTAGGAGTAGTAGACTTAGGATTGGAATGATTGTCTTGTTTAGACAGAGTTTCAGCGTGAAAAGTGCCAATCAAGCCATCAACAACATGAGAAGATAATGGAGGTGTTGGGGTTGGATTCGCAGATGTGCGAGGAGCATCAGGGATCAAATCATATAGTGTGCCCACTTGTGAATAAACGAGATCCAAGTATTTATCAAAACTAATCATCTTCTCTTCAGTGACAACACCACCCATGGAAACATCACGAGATATAGGACCAATGAGTGACTTGGTAAACCACTCAGCCAATAGTTGATCAGGAAGGGGAACTTTGATTAAGAATCTTCTCCTCCTCCACTCATGAATATGATCAGAAATGTGAGTAGAAGAGGATTGTTTAAATGAACTCAAAATTTTAGTTCTTGTCTCGTATCATATTGGTAACTGATAATGCATTAAAAAATCCATAGATAAGGTGTTGAATTCATTGAATAATCCTCGTGGTAACTCAATATACCATTTGGTTTCCTAACCTGTAAGAGTTTTTTTGGAAAAGACGTAATCTTATAGAGTTGTCCATCAAGGAGTTGGATCAACACCAAAAATGGAATTTCATGACATGATTATTTGGGTCTTCTCCCGATCAGTCGTCAAACTTAGGAATGTCTGATGGAAAATTGGCAGTTATGACTATCCAATAAGGAGAATGCAAAATAAGATCATTCAAAATCCTAGATAAATTTGGTAAATCCAAAGTAGCAAGAAATGACAATTGTTTGTTCACTTGAGGAAACCGATAGTTTTGAGGAGGTAGTCCCATAGGTATACTAGTAGGACCATAAGCAGTCTGTAGATAGTTAGAGAGTCCAGTAAAATTCAGTAGTGGAGGATTTTGAGTCGAATATCCAACATGAGTTGGTTGATTATGTAATCTTACTTGGAAAGGAGCATTAGACTAAAACTTTTGACCCCAGGTAGGATTCCTAGAACCTAGATATGTTTGCCTGGGATTAGGGGTACAAAAGAATTAACTTGAGGATTTCCCCCCCCGGGCGGTTTTGATTACCTTGGAAAGGAATATTCCAAGGTTGATATTTTAATCCAGGGATATTTTTCCCATACACTGGGTTATGACCTCCAACTTGAGGTTTCCCCCCCACTTGAGGTTGCCCCCCAACTTGAGGTTGTCCTCCAATAGGAATTTGAAAACCAGAAGCGATATAATGACTTGTGCCTCCAAATTGATTGGAGCTACTTGTGCCATATCCTCCAATATAAGGTGGAGGAGGAATTTTAGGCCCCCTGGAGAGAACCTAGGTAGGTGTAGGAACAAAAATACTAATACATTATACCCAGGAGGAACAAAAAGATTAGGAACTCCGGATGGATTCTGGGAAGGATTATCAATGGAAGTATTCAAAGCGTTATACCTAGGAGGAATTGATGGATTTGATCTAAGAAGAAGTGGCATTTCAATAGGATATTGAGTGATTACCTGACTTCTTACTGAAAAAGGTGTAGCTTGTGGAAGTATGGCAGAGCTAGCAAGTTGGAGAGGAAGAATTGTGTGAGAACCAACAAACAATTGGTCCGAAACTGTGACAACATTACTGGTCATGCCAGTAAAATGATCTAAAGGTATTATATAAGCAGTGCAAGTCCCAGGCATATGTGATGCCATAGGTTGATTACAGGTCCTCCGGAATAGATGACGCATTCCTATTTTTTCAAAAATATCTTGTCCCGAAGAAGTTTTCCAACGAGAACAAATAGGGGGAGAAGAGATAGGATTAAAAATTCTAGCAGTATGAACCGAAGTTCTAAATGACTCACTCTGAAAGAGTGGATCATCTACACCAAAATCTATGTGAGTTCTAGTAGGTATTCTAGTATAATATTCAGCAACAATGTCTCCTGATATATTAATCCAGAGAAAAAGTGGATCTTGTACAACACTCAATAACTGATTTATAGGAATTATTGATTCCTCCAATGGAGTAGAACTTCCAATCTCAGAGGCTACGTCGTTATTGATTGTTCCTTCAGGAGAACCCTCTGGTGAGTTAGGAAGCAAAGGGGTGTATTCTTTCGTATATTTCAGAGGTGACCCTTGAATCCTACTTAAAAGGTGAGGGCCGATGTTGGCTGCACCAAATAAAGAATGAAATAAATATACATACAACTAAAGAAACAAACAACACTCATTAATAAAATCTAGATATCAAACACGCAAAAAAACCTTCTTATTTCAGAGTCACTAGTTGGTGATGAAATCCAACGTCGAAAAATCAAGACAAGAAGGGGTTGGGATAAAGAGGGTGGAAAATTTATGTTGACGACCTACTTAATAGACTTACACCCTGGTGCAAGCTCCCACACACAATCATGGGTATACCCTGCAAGGAGCCCAAGTGAGTTTGGCCAATGTCGATTATAGGTACCGTGAACACTTGCCCCTCCACAGTCACCTCATGTATAGACTCTAAAGAGATAGGCCACTAAGGTTACCAATTATGACAATGATGCCTGGTGAAGCAATCGACAGTCCGATCCACACACAAGGGATAGGTATCTAAGCCCGAAATCAACTCGAGAAGGTCCCCACAGGATTTTATTCTCAAGTGACCACCAATAATATGCACAATATCTACACCAATACCAACAAAGCAGGGTGAGTAACTTTGTCGAACCTAATGTGACCTCGTGATTGACCCTTAAGTTAGAAGGGCTTCCCATGGAAAAATGTAGCAAGTGGATTTGAACTCTCCCTATCACAAGATACTATTGTGTGTTTTGATGCTTTGGAGAGTGTGCCTTACAACCTATTCCAAAGCACTATCCTAGCTAATGTTGGTGTATAAAATTTCTAGAAAATAAAAGTTTCTAATAGATTTTAAAATTACGCTATATTTTAAAGGTTGTTGCTTACTTGAAAGGGAAACGAAAATGAAATTGATGTTGTATTTGACCTTGACCCAATAAAATGAAAGAAGAGATGATATGCACTTGTTTAATTCGATGAACTCTATTTACAATAGGGAGAAGGTTTCTCTTTTCAGAATACGAAATCTAAAAAACATAATTTCTCAATTTTTGAATGATATGGATTCCAAACAATCAAAAACTACTAAATTTTCCAATATTTCTCTTTTCAACAAATATTTGAATGTAAAAAAATTCTTACAAAGACTACTAAAAAGAAGAATAAACTTTAGTTCTTTCCTTTTCAAATCAGAACATAGATGTAATGAAGAAAATAAATAATGGTCTAATAAAACTAGTGCACTCTCAACATTATTCCCAAATAAAACTCACAATGTAAGCAAAAAATGAAATGATAAGAAAACCTTTTTCGAATGCAAACAATTTTTTTTCTCTTAATCAATCAACTATCCACAAAGTAAAAACAATCCAAAACTCAAAAGAAATCAAAGACCACTTATCAAACAAGAACCCAGGAACAAAGTCTTGAGATTATACCCTTGCAACAATAAGTTAAAAGAAAAACTTGGAAAGCTTGTAAAGAAAACTTTCAATCCTTTAAAATCAATCAAATCTAGGCTTAACATTTGTAAATGAATCATTCACCAATGTCAAAAGTTCATCCCAGGTAGTAAAGACAAATTTGGGTGAAGAAAAGAAAAGTGATTGTCACCCAACAATTCCTACAGGAATTGTCGCAGGCTGTAGAGGAGTACACTGCGACGATCTAAGATCGTCACAGGATGTCAACAAGGAACAGTGCAACGTCGTCTCCTTGGTATGCACAAGTAGAGTGTGACGATAAAGGATCGTTGTAGGCTGGGAATAGGACACAGTGCGATGATCTATGAAAATAAAGGAAATTGAGAAGAAAGACAAAATTTCTCAATGTACCTTCAAACCTAGGGAGTCAATATAGATCACCCACAGACTCAGAGAATGAAATTGACCAAAAGAAGGCCAGCTAAAAGAAAATAAGAAAAAAAACAAACAAAAGAGGTCATATCCCTAGTATGGTTGCCAATTTTGTTATCAGACAAATCAGTAAGTGTGAACACAAACTAATGTCCCTAACTTCCACAGGAAGCTAGAACAAAACAAGACAAAACACAAACTTCAACTTAGACTTCATTTTCATATAAACTAGATTAGAGAGGTATAAGTGACATACCTTTTAAATGACGCATGATCCTTGTTAGTTTCATCCTTTTTTCTCCATATTTTGGTTTGCGGGATGTTGAACTTGTTTAAGAAGCACAAACCAACAAAGAGAGATAAAACAAAGATATATATATTCCAGTGAATTTTATGTATAAGATCAAGGAGTTATACAATAAAAGCCAAGAAACCTTTATAGGGAATAAATGTATTGTTTCATTAAAATAAATGGAAAGTGGAGAATACAACCCATGTGTTGGTGCAATTATTTACATAATATATTACCAAACATAAATTATCAACCAAGATTCGTAATCAGTAGAGTTGATGCACTATATGTGCCGATAACAGATAGTCTCCTATGTCTGTTTAGTATAGATTAGATAAGAAAACCAACACACTCTTAAAAATAACAATCTTCACATGACTCGAAAGCTGGAAAGAAAAACTCATAAACAAGAAAAAGATCTTTCCCAGGTGATGGACCTGTTCATTGATGGCTCATGAAAAGAAAAGATGAACTTTGATTATATCCCCTGAAACAACTAAACTAACAAGTGGGATGCTCCATTAAAGATCATGTATGGTGAAATATGGAGATCCAATCGTTCCTACATTACCACACTTTGAAACACATTTGAATAGTGAAATCAAACAAGATAACACGAAAACAAAATAACAAATACATGAAATGAAAATCTACACTAACAACTTACAATAAGCTTACCAAGCTGGATTTGTGGCCCTTGTCAATGCCAACATGGAAGCTTTAGATCAACATATGATAACTTCGAAGAGAGACAAAATCACTGAATCCAAACTTGCATTAATCTTCAATAGGTAGGTTTACAAAAGGAGTCTCTTCATGAATCCAATCTACATCATAACAATTCTCCTCAAGAACCTATCTCATAACAATTCCCTTAATCTACATAA
>ML783816.1:558833-569441 GCA_009831015.1 Picea engelmannii | reverse complement strand
ACATAATAATGATTCTCATCTTTCACATAATATTGATTCTCTCCCCCTCATGAAGAGAAGGCACTCTCTTTTATACATGAGATCTTTGAAAAGGAGATAAACATCTCATAATTACAGATCCACTTTTCTCTCAACCCATTTCCGTTTATTACAAAATACAATCCCTTCAAATCCTCACACATATCTCTCATATATCTTGGATAAGATATGGCAACCAAATATCCATGTTCTTCTCCTTGGATTAGGATTGAATTATCTTCTCAGATCTTGAAATGGTGGAGGAAGTATTTGAGAACTCTTTTGAATTAATCCTTCACATATTCCTACACATGATAAATCTCACACATTTTTTAGATATATGAAAACATGTCAATTTCCTAATATTTAATCACAAATTCCCTTTTAATACTAAAATAAATGATTTGGAAAATAATAAGGTTAAACCCATATTTAATTATGAAATGGTATTAATGAATGGTTTATAGAGCGATGAAATGTGAATAATGATGAAGGGAAAGGTGGATGGAAATACGACATTTTTGAGACTCAACATACCTCCCAATTGAACTTGTTGCATGTCATCATGCAACTGTGCATGGATCTTCTCAAGAAATTTTGGAATCTGAATTTTAGCTTTGAGTGATGATAATCAATATTTCCAGGATGAGATTTACATGAGTAACGGCTGAAATTTTCTTATGGTTGGTTCTTGTGTGACAACCATGAATATAGAGAATGTTGGTTCTTGTGTAAACAACATTCATTTCATTATTTGTTCTCTTGTTGTTATGATAATAAAATGTTGGTTCTTGTGTAAACAACATTCATTTCATTATTTGTTCTGTTGCTGTTATGATAATAATTTACCCATTTTCTTGCTCGAATAAGAAAACATCACTGAGTATAAGAAAACCCTTTTTACAAATTTGTGAATCATGCCAATATGTAAATCAATGCTTATGAAGCAAAGTGCAACAGAGTATCGTTGGAAGAAAAAAAATGTTGGTAAATGGTAAATGAGATGAAAAATGGAATGGTTGTGGAAAAATGGAGTGATGATAGCGAATATAGTCCCCCCCTCCCCCCGCTAAATTGGTTCCATGTCCTCATGCAATGTGGCATGAGTCATAGAAGTGAAAAGGAAAGGGAGCATGGTGAGGGATTTTTCCAAATTCATTCACTCTAGCATGTAAAGAATTGCATGATTAAAGAGTAGAAAACAACATACCTCCACTTACCCAAAATGTGGATGAACTATGCAATAGGAATATGGTTGATGCGGCTACTGGAGCATGGAAGATGTCATTGCTGCATGATCATGTGAAAGGTGAATGTTATTGTAGCTTCGACTGTTGTCACTGTTGGATCAGAGAATGTGATGTGGATGAATCTTAACTACTGCTGATGAATCATGGAAAAGAGGAAGAATGAAAATGGAAATGTAGTAATCTCATATAGCTGAAGTCATGCTGCTGTAACTGTTGAGGAGTCATGGAAAAGTGTATAGTCTTCACCTGCTGCGAAACCCGATGGTACAATTCTAGTCATGCGAATGAATGTGTCGATGTCGAGCATGAAGATAAGTCATTGGATTACCAACCATTGATGAATGTCGTTAACCAATGCGAGGAAACTCATCATTGATGTCAATGAGTGCCAAGGTACCTGAGTACATCTTGCGAAGTGCGAATGAATGCGATGATTTTGAGCCACTTGCAAGATCTAACGATCAAGGGACATTGATGTATTCCCATGATTGTCAGCAAGAGAACTTGCCATTAAGGCATGCAAGCCTCTAGGTACTCAAATGGACTCTAGTCTATATCCCAGATAAGGTGTTGAGGTCGATGGGGAAAGACTTGTTGAAAGATGGGCCTTAAGGAATCCCACATCAGTCAACGTGAGTTTTTACAAAATGATTGGTAGGACTATAGATGAAAAGATCTCGGTAGCAACAGTATGTATGAAAGAAAGCAGGGTAATGTAGTCGTCAAAAAGGGAACTGAGTGGTTTTATTTGCAAGGAAAAATGAATGGAAAAATAGGAAAGAGATGTATGTGACTCAGAAAGATAGGCATGTGCGAAGTCATGAAGGATAAGGCAATGGAAAGTGGACTTCATGACATGAATGATGAATAAGCTTGGAAGGAGAAATGTAAATGATCATGTCATGGCGTAATTGGTTTTATGAAAGATGGCGGTGTAGCGGAAAATGTCATGACATGTGTGATGAAAAATTTAGCCCCTTCAAACTTTTAATAAAGCATGTGTTTCTGAATAGTTTTGCAATTCTTAAGAATCATTGTTGCATGGAATGCGAGTGACTTCATTCTTGCAATCAAACTCAGTACTAATCTTGCAATGAAAACTTATGAGATGTTCGAAGAAGAGCATAACATGCAGAAATAAGTATAAATGCGACAAGGTAAAAATAAAAAGCGTTTTTATACCTCTTGTCGTGGTCGTTGCGCGCGCGCTTGTTTCATCATTGATCGCGGCATAAAGTGACTGAAGAAACCAAGTTATCGTAAAATCGTAATAACATGTTTTGATATTGTGTTCAGGAATTAGAGAATGTCCATTTGCATTTTTATTTGTTTTTTCTATTTTGATTTTTAAGTTTTAAGTGTTTTTAATTTTTATTTTAATTTTTATCTTTTTTTATTTTTATATATTTTTTATTTTTATTTTTTAATGAGTTTTTGTATATATAAGTTTATATATTTTATTGTTTTTGTTTTTTTTTTTTTTTTAGAAAAAAACAAAACAAAAACAATGATATCACAAATTTTTATTTTTATTTTAGTGTTTTTTTTTTTTAACTTTTTAATTGTTTTGCTACTAGCAGCTTAAAAAAATGCCTAAAAACATATTTAATTTATTAAGCCTAATTTTAACCTAAACCCTAATTAGGGTTTGTAAATAAAACTTTGAAAGTAAGCTTAAATGTTTTTGGAAAGGTTGTCAAGGCATTGGTGACCCCAAATCTTCCTTCTCTTCTTGCAAGAAGCATAAGACCGTGGGATACTCCCTGCAAAAACCATTTCAATAAACTCCTAAAAACAATGAGATAACTCTTAAAAGAACTCATTATGATACTTCTCCATCTATTTCAGAAATGGATAGGGATTATAAGCAACCAGAAAAAAATATCAAGAAATGAGGAGTTAGAAGGAGCAAAAGATGTGTCAATGATTAATACAGGGGAAGCTTCGACAAACAAGCCTGTATTTTCTTTGGAATTTTGACCATCTGCACTAGTACCAGGTTCTAAGGACAAAGGCAATAAAACAGATAAACCACACTTCTTGAATTAATCGCTTAGTGGGAACAACTATAAGTTTATCTTCTCAGGACAGGATAACACTACCCCCCCCTTCCTGTAATATTACCCCCATTCACTTATAAGTCAATAGATTCAAGTATTATATACGTTTGATTCCTTATCAAGTGAGTTTATTTGAGCTAAGCCTGTCAAACAATAAGAATGAGACTATTTTTTCTCAATTATAATTATCTCGGTCTAACCCAATGGAGTATGTCTTTCAGGTATCGAACTGGACAAGCAATTTCACTGTTTCATACTGACAAGCATTACGTTTCGGCCCCACATTCTGTGAGGGAGTGTATCACTAACTTGATAGTATTGGACCATATTTGACTTTATACCTTATAGGCGCTAAAGTTATTTCATATCGTCTCTAGGGATTGAAATCCTGTCGATTCTTCTTTTCGGACTATGAGATGTGACTAATACTACCACTTTGATAGAACATGGAGTTACAGATAGTATTAATGGATACACCACTATGTATAGGTACTGAGGTTAGGGAGCATGCTAACTAGTAAGACCCAATCAGAGCTCGCAATGGAGAACCAACAATGGAGGAAGTAGCATCAAAGCCATTCCTTACTATTTACTGCCAATAGTGCTTTACTGCCTTGGCCTGACCACACGATTTGATGCTCCATCAAATGAAATGCTTCGCCCTATTTTATTTGGCAAGTTATTAAAATGCAAATCAAAGTTTGGGGGAGTAGACGATAGATTCTTCATTTGACTTGTTTTGTGTAAGATTTTATTTACAACTTTTTCCACCACATTATTACAGTTGAATTGTTGCCGCTATATTTAGTTATTCCAGTTTAGATTTATCCTACCACTCATGATGGTCGTTCTCATTCTCCACTGTCTGGATAAATGCGCATCTTTCTTAGATATTAGATATATAATGCACCTTAGTTGCATCACTGTTACGTTGTGCTCGACTTGACGCAGCCAAATTACTCTTTTCGAGAGATCGTGGATTTAGGGGCAAGAGGAAGTCTCCGGGAGATCTGCAATGATAAGATTGCTAGCTAGCTGATATTTCATATTTCCGTTGGAGCCTCTTCTAGATGCTTCCATCCTCATCCAATTGAAGAATGCAGTGGCCGCTTTCTTAGGAGGAGATCCTGAAACCGTTTTTGTAGCAGGTGGTTATCACAGATTTTCTTGGCTTAATTTACTTAATCGATCGCCCTTCTGGTGCACTTGCGATTTTTACAAGTTAGAGAGAGATTTCCTTCCTCTGGGTTATTCATCCAGATCTTATCCATGGCTAGTCTGACGTGCTACCTGGTGAAAGACAGAGGTTTCTTCATGAGGTGGGCGTCTCAGATGAAAGTTCTCTCACATACTTCAGTGGGAGGCTTTCTAACTCATGGCAGATGGAGCTCTATGCTGGAGAGCATCGACGCTTGTGTACCCATGATATCATGACCCTTCCTTGCTGAGAAACCAACTAACTGTAGATTCGTTGGAAAGGGAAATTCTGCACTCGGCTTCTTCTTTAGCTGTGAGGGCTTTGCATGCTAATTATTAGACTGAGTATAATAAAATCCTTTAATGTTGATACCGCAGGATTCACTGGAGAGCGATGATGCAAATGAATTGTTGTATGGGCCATCATCTTTCTTACAGTTGGTGGCAATCGATTCCAGCTTCTTCACTACTTCACTCATGCTCTGTCGATCTGAGGCAGATTTCTTGGCACACTTCAACGCAACGCAAGGCTTACAAAGCTTTCAAGGCCTAGAAGAAGACTACTCTGTGAGTCTGATCCGAGTAGCAAGGCATCCACCAATTATCAAATATTGTCTATTAAGATCTTGCACTGGCGGCTTCTTGTAATTCGACGACCTCACTCCTGTTATGTTGCGATGCTTGTTGCAAGCTTGAAGGATCACCACTATCAATTCTTAAATATTCTTCAGAGTTTTGGACGTTGAACGACTTTGACACTTTTATTGTGCTGGATTAAGCTTGAAGTTTTACCTTTTCCAATCAAATAATGACTAATCTGAACCAGTTTAAATTCTCGAAATATTTCTATGGGGCGTTTCTGGAAAACGTGTGGGTTCAGTTTTGGTTTTTATTGAAAAATAAATAAATATATATATATATATATATTATTTTTTATTTTTTATTTATTTTTATTCCTATGTTAAATAAAACACAAAGCTACTATATAAAAAGCTAAATATTAATTTCTATCTTTTTTTTTATTTTTTTTATTCCTATAAATAAATAAAAAAGAATCCTAATTTAACTTAAAACATTTTTTTTTTTTAATTTTTTTTTTCTTTTATGTTTTGGAAAAAATAAAAAATAGAAGAACTTAAAAAATTACTTCGCAAACTTATTGAAAATTTATGTGCAAATGGAACAATTTTAGACCGAAAATATATTAGGCAAATTTATTTTTTTTGTAATCATCAATGATGCAGACCCCCTACCTCAGCAAGGTCTACTCACCTCCCAATCTTTGGATCGTTCTTCTTTTGAGCCGAATTAGCTCTTTCAGGCTCTTTCTAGAACCCTTTGAACAAATCCACAGTTCCCCCTTTTCTCCTCTGGCACATGCCTTCAACAAAATCTGTGTGCGCGCCCTTTTCCGTTGGTGCTCTTCTCTCTGTTCTGACCCGATATACCTTTCGGTATTTTCGGGGTTTTGGGACTCCTGTGAATGAATTCTCCCCAGTTCCTTGACCTCTTGGACCTTTGGTCTCTGAAATGACGAAAAGGCACAACGCCTCAACTGGCTCCTCCCTTGGTCTTTTGGGTCTTCACGTTTCAAGGCTTCGCAAGTTGAAACTCCCAAGCTCCAAACTCCTAGCCTCTCGAGTACCCGGTACCCGGAATGTCGAAATGATGACCCACGATAATATGCCACTGGATTTTCATGATTTGGGGAATTGTGAAGCGAGCGTTCTCTCCTATGTACTATCTTTCGAAACATCTGATAGCCGAAAAGTCGAAACCCCGAAATACCCCAGTGCCCGATTGACGACTCACGACAATCCCTGTGATCGACGGTCTTGGTCAATTCGCGATTTCATGACTTCGTGATTCGGGATCCTGAAAGACAATATCTCCTGTCTTTCCAACTCATGGTCCCTGGAATATTGAAATGAACATCGAGAACCTCTCGCTGCTAATCTCCTCACAGCTCCTCCTGATTCAACGGCCTGTGGAGTTTCGTTGTTCCTCCTCGAGGATTCTCCACCGTTCATTCGGATCTCTGAATTCTCCTCTTGGATTTATACAGGGTTAAAGCTTGCGCTCCTTCCTTCAATCGGACGGCATGCAGGGATTTCCACTGCGATCCAATGCTCGACGATTTTCTTCCTCCTGAGCTTTTACTCGATTTTGACTTAGGATATTTCTAAGTCTGCGAAGACTTGGTCTTCTCTCCTTCCAGGGAATGGGTTCCTGGATCCCGATAACACTTTCCGAAGTGTTATTCCTCCTGAGCTTTGTCTGGTTCAGACTCCGTCTCCCACGCACTCCTTGTGTCTGAGGGAGTTTGATAGCTCAAATTCACGACGTTTTCTCTCTGGCTCGATGCACACCTTGCAGAGCTCCCAGTGAAGAGAAAAAAATGCCACAACATTCCTCCCTAGCTCAATGCACACCTTGCAGAGCTCCAAATGAAGAGAAACAATTGAAACTATCAAAATCCCACAGTTCCATTTACTTGTTTATAAAACAGAAAATAACAGGAAAATACACACAGTCCAAGCTCAACACCTTTGGATCAATTTTCCATTCTGTTATATTCACAAGCTCCTAATGGCTACAGATTACATTCAAAATTACAATAACTCAAAAGCATTTTTTCTCCTGCTACTCGTAGTTCTCTCTTACAACTAATTTTTCTCTGTATTCCCGCTCTCTCTTCTAACTGGGTGTGTCAACTTCTACATAACTCAAATATGTTTCTAGGGTTTCCCCTGGGTACTTGCCTACTCTAAATTTCATCCTACACTATCTAAGTCCAGTCGCATTCCAGAGCCGAAGTGGAAACTCCTGCTCTGTTTACAATTTCGAAAACTTGCTTCACATGGTAAAACTCGGCACCAGTTCAAGAGTGCCTCAAAAAGTGAATTATGGCACTGAGTGGAGGTGGATTCTGAAATCCGTTGTATCTGCTCATGTCGAAGTTCTGGAAGAACTCACATGTGTTGAATGTTCCCGCCTCTATCCGTTTGACACGATGCTCCTACATCATACTCCCCTTAACAAAAATGCATGGACTCCTATCCATGAGCTCCTTTACTGATTTTCCCTGCTTCTGGATAGAAGCTTTGTTTTCCCAACTGGCATCTTCGATTGGGTGTCCCTTCCATTTGACCAGATACTCAAAATAAGTCTTCCTCCTGGTCTTCTTTCCAATCCTCTCGTTGGGGTCCTATAATCATAGGTAACCTGACTCTTCAACTGATGAGTTAGCGTTTCTTCCGTGATGACGAAATATGGCTCAGTTGATTCCATTCTCCCCTCCATCTGTTTTGCCTGACCCTCCATCACCCTGCTACACCCTTCATCCACCTCTGCGCCCTGACTCCCTGTGCCCTTTTGTCCCGTTGAGTACGCCATGCCCGCCACTCATCCCTAATAAACAAACTTAGGATAAAGAATAATAAATTAATAATATTAGCAAATAAAATTAGAGTAGTTAGAATAGGTTAGACTTGTTAATAATAAATTTATCATTAATTAACTAATTAATGGTTAATAATTAAATTAGTTGTTAGTAATTAGGTTAGTTTGTTAATAAATAAAATAAAATTAAAAAACATATAAAAACGTACACTAAAACAAAACATATATTAAAACATTAATGAATAAATAATAATAATAAAGCAAAATAGAAAATATAATAAAACTAAACTAAAAAACAAAACAAAATATATAATAATTAAAATAAAGCAAAGTAATAAAACATGTAATAAAAATAATATTAAAAAACGAAAAACTAAAACTAACACTACCCTAAGTCTACCCATCCAAACCTCCCGTACATTCATCACATCACAAATCAAAATCAAACGGCTGTTAAAAATTCTGGACCCCCCCTCACCATCTGAAGTTTAACGAGACGGGGGGGTCCAGAATGGAGTAGTTTCTAAAACCACCCCCCAGACAGGTGTCATATCCACATGCCAGCGGACCGCCCCCCCCTAAAACCTCTTACCACCTTAGGGGGGGTCCGGAATACCACCTATCCCAAAAAAAAATGCTTTTCCCAAATTTCACCCATTTTTTCCTGTTTAACATGTCATCTTCCGAAGCTGATTCTGGGCGGAAAAAAGCGAATTTTAAGAAACCGATAGAGGTGTTTCTCCAAAACAGGATGGATAACAAAAACCTCTCTCGGTTTTTTCACAAGTGCCACGAGTAGGGAGAATAGAATCCATCTTCGAGGCCCTTTTTTTCTAGTTTTTCATTTTTCCATTACAGTCCTGATTTTACGGGAGCTATTACGGCGAGATGGAGGCGAATTTGGAGAAACTAAAGGAGGTTTGTGTCTAGCACATGCCCATATACAATAAAATCCTTCATTTTTTTCCCAGGTGTCAGCGTTGAAGAGAAACAGATGTCTGTTCGGATCCCTTTTTTGCAGTAATTAAGCTCGCCTTTCATGGCAGACAGTTCCAGATTTTTGGGGATTTCTTGTTATTTTTGGCCGAGGTGGTTGAATTCGACCTCGGGAACCTGAGGAGAGTTTTTTTTATATATTGTATGGAATCAAATGTGCAGGGGTTGATCTCACACACAAGGAGGCTGTGAACACTGTAATTTCTATCAAGAGATTTTCCAAAAATATAAAGAAATTTTTTACAGGATTCCTGCATGTTAGCTATTGGTTAAGTTTGTCCCTCGTCATTGAATGTGTATCTTCCTTTGTTATCATTGTGTTTTCTATCTGATTTTTTTTAAAGTAGTTAAAGTTAGAGGATTTATCTTTGCATACCCTGTTTTCTGACTTTTAAAAATCTAAATGTTTGTCTTTTGATGTTATAGTGAACAAATTCTTAAATGCTTCTTTACTGTGATTGATAATCTCACCTTTTTTGCTAATCCATTGCTTATTCCCAAAGAATCCAATAGTTGCATTATCTTTCCCTATGAGAAGACTTGTTATAAATTGTTCTTTGATCTCTATCTTTATGAACAAACCCCATAGCCCAATGGAAGTGTGAAACCTTTCCTAGCCAATCTACAAAAAACTCCAAGAACATAACCTATCCTGCATAGCTAGCCTAATATCCTATTTCAAACAAATATAAATTTGACAGAGAGATCCCTCTCTAGGTCTCGAAGGGCTAGATCCCTGAATCGAAGCGGTTTTGATGTTGCCTCTGTGACTACCTCCATAGCCTTGGGAAAATTATAGAGTGCTAACATAACGGCGACCATACTGGGGAACTTTCTCCAGTAGTGCACTTCAAAGTTCCAGATCTGATCACTGATGGTGGACAATGACTAGACACAAGAAGGCTGAGATCATTCACCTGGCGACTCCAAATTAGCTGCAGACAGTGCCAACTCAAAGACTCCACTTGAGGAAGAACCTAAAGCATGGCCAAGCAGCCTAGAAAGACTAGGTACTCAAGCTCAAATTGCATTCAAGACATTTTTTGTTTATTCTGCAATTATGTTTTGTCTTATTCTAAGCCTGATCAAAAGTATATTGTTGAAGATTGCATTGATCATCTGCAAACTAATGAGCCTCAAGAGATCAGATCCTCAATTGTATATTATGTACATACTCATACACCTGTGCAAATCCCAGATACACCTGTAGAAGTCCTAGTGAGACATAAGTCTCATTCTTTATCTCCTACTCTTGCTAAAGCTCTGGATAGTTGTAAGCCTCTTGCTTCACCTCCTATTGTTATTGGATAAATCCATAGGTGCGGACACTAACTGATCTCCCTAGATCCACCTAGATCTAGAACAGAGCAACAAAGACCATAGGAAGCGATAATAAGGTATGTTATTTGTTGTTGCCTCCTATTTAATTCAATGATCAAAATCTAGGGAAAGAGTCATGTTCTGTCTTGCAAGCTCAAGAATCAACAAAGCTAACCCAAGCTAACTTTATCCATGAGAACTCCTCTCCTTTTATAAGTTGAAGAGGATAAGGTGAGGAGGTTAGGATGATCCCACTAAATCATGAAAACGAGTAATATCCAAACCATTCGGATGCCACCTCACCATAGAAGTTTCTCCTTCTAGAAGATTCGAGAAAATGCTCATTTTTCCCACGTGCAGGAATT